>CABFVX010011077.1:0-11830 GCA_902151425.1 Timema shepardi | reverse complement strand
TCATATCCTCACCTAACTAGACAACACCCATGTGAGAGCATCATATCCTCACCTAACTAGACAACACACATGTGAGAGCATCATATACTCACCTAACTAGACAACACACATGTGAGAACATCATATCCTCACCTAACTAGACAACACGCATGTGAGAGCATCATATCCTCACCTAACTAGACAACACACATGTGAGAGCATTATATCCTCACCCAACTGGACAACACACATGTGAGAGCATCATATCCTCACCTAACTAGACAACACACATGTGAGAGCATCATATCCTCCCCTAACTAGACAACACACATGTGAGAGCATCATATCCTCACCTAACTAGACAACACACATGTGAGAGCATCATATCCTCACCTAACTAGACAACACACATGTGAGAGCATCATATCCTCACCTAACTAGACAACACACATGTGAGAGCATCATATCCTCACCTAACTAGACAACACGCATGTGAGAGTTGTTTCACTGTCTAGATCAGGGGTTCCCAAACATTTTGAGACTGAACCGCCCTTCACACTTCAGATTCTCCGCGCAACGGCCTGTTATCCAATATTTTCAGGGAGCATTAGAATCTTGAACTCAGATGAAGGGAGTGCTTTGACAAGAAAAAAATTATGTGTTTTCTTGTATAATTTATTCCATTGTTTAAAATCTGCATGTCACATTTCTCTATAGGTACATTATAAGTTTGAGTGTTTACTTCCAGCCAGAGCGGCAAGACACAGTTTGGGAACTCCTGGTCTAGAGAGCACAAACAAGGTGAGTAAGTCGAGCGTTCACCTGCCAGTCAACGGGCGTAGAGACTTTGAGCCTGTACGTCAGCTGCAAGGAGTCCACCACCCTCAGGATCTCACTGGGAACAAGACGTCACACATCTCACACCTCCTGGTGTCACACTGCTTGCCTCTCATTGAACATATCTAACTATTTTATTTAATATTTGCAAAAATACATGAAAGGGGAAACTAATATTGTAAACGGGAAAACTTCGCCTGCTAGACAATTACTTAAAAAAAAAGTGATTGTAAAGAAATCAGCTAAATGCTTGAAAACAAACAATTAAACCTGATTGAAGGAGGTTAAACCCCAAAACTAATATAAAGGTTTTCAACCGTTTAGAAAGAATATTAAAAACCCCAAAATTAATATAAAGCCTTTCATCTATTTTAGAAAACGATTACAAAACTGAAAAAAAAAATCTTAATATTTAGGAATAATTAAGACATTATTTACATTAAATACCGATATTTTCCAAATCATTCAATCATTTATCCATGGCTAAAAAGCCATGTTTATTTCAAATATTGTATGTAATCACAAATTCCATGTGAACAATCACTCACTAAAATTTGTATGCAATCCATGTGACCAAGATATTGTACAATTTCTTGCACAGCTTTTTGTACGTAAGTTGTGTCATGAGAACCGGGCTGTAGAGTTTTGTGGAGTTAATTGTAGCAGGTGCTTTTGTTTTGATGTGTGTATCATTGAAAGCTAACAAACAAAAGTTTATAAGTATATGTCTGTAATAAGTAATAACATAATAATGTAAGCCACAGAACAGAAAGACGACCAAAGCCACAACTACAAAAAAACAAACAAACAATAAAAACCTCCAAGTAGGTTCTTGAAGAAAAAAGAATTGAAAAAAAATCCGGGACATCCTCTTTTAAGCTTGCCTAAGAATTTTGGTGACGAGACGCTACTGCATCACACATCTCAAACCTCCTACAGACACTCACTCGATGTTACGTCCCGTGGTGTTGGGGTAGAACATGGCCAGCTTGACTCGTCGGTCCGGGCCCACCACGTACAGGGCCCGTACAGAGTCGGCACTCTCCACGTCCCATGTGGCGTCCTCATCCAGCATGTCTAGCCTCACCGCCAGCTCCCGGCTCTCGTCGGCTATCACCGGGTAGGGGAACTCGGCAGGTATGTCGCGCTGGTACGCGCGGATATCCTGGACAGAAACAAGAGGTCCTCAACATCCTGGACAGAAACAAGAGGTCCTCAACATCTTGGACAGGGACAAGATGTCCTCAACATCCTGGACAGGAACAAGATGTCCTAAACATCCTGGACAGAGACAAGATGTCCTCAACATCCTGGACAGGAACAAGATGTCATCAACATCCTGGACAAAGACAAGATGTCCTCAACATCCTGGACAGAGACAAGATGTCCTCAACATCTTGGACAGGGACAAGATGTCCTCAACATCCTGGACAGAGACAATATGTCCTCAACATCCTGGACAGGGATAAGATGTCCTCAACATCCTGGACAGAGACAAGATGTCCTAAACATCCTGGACAGAGACAAGATGTCCTCAACATCCTGGACAGGAACAAGAGGTCCTCAACATCCTGGACAGGGACAAGAGGTCCTCAACATCCTGGACAGGAACAAGAGGTCCTCAACATCCTGGACAGGAACAAGAGGTCCTCAGCATCCTGGACAGAGACAAGATGTCCTCAACATCCTGGACAAAGACAAGAGGTCCTCAACATCCTGGACAGAGACAAGAGGTCCTCAACATCCTGGACAAAGACAAGAGGTCCTCAACATCCTGGACAGGAACAAGAGCTCCTCAACATCCTGGACAGGAACAAGAGGTCCTCAACATCCTGGACAAAGACAAGAGGTCCTCAACATCCTGGACAGGAACAAGAGGTCCTCAACATCCTGGACAGAGACAAGATGTCCTCAACATCCTGGACAGAGACAAGATGTCCTCAACATCCTGGACAGAGACAAGAGGTCCTCAACATCCTGGACAGGAACAAGATGTCCTCAACATCCTGGACAGAGACAAGATGTCCTCAACATCCTCGACAGAGACAAGAGGTCCTCAACATCCTGGACAGAGACAATATGTCCTCAACATCCTGGACAAGAACAAGAGGTCCTCAACATCCTGGACAGGAAAAAGAGGTCCTCAACATCCTGGACAGGAACAAGAGGTCCTCAACATCCTGGACAGGAACAAGAGGTCCTCAACATCCTCGACAGAGACCATATGTCCTCAACATCCTGGACAGGAACAAGATGTCCTCAACATCCTGGACAGGAACAAGATGTCCTCAACATCCTGGACAGAGACAAGATGTCCTCAACATCCTGGACAGGAACAAGAGGTCCTCAACATCCTGGACAGAGACAAGATGTCCTCAACATCCTTGACAGAGACAAGATGTCCTCAACATCCTCGACAGGGACAAGATGTCCTCAACATCCTGGACAGAGACAAGATGTCCTCAACATCCTGGACAGGAACAAGAGGTCCTCAACATCCTGGACAGGAACAAGATGTCCTCAACATCCTCGACAGGAACAAGAGGTCCTCAACATCCTCGACAGAGACAATATGTCCTCAACATCCTCGACAGAGACAAGAGGTCCTCAACATCCTGGACAGAGACAAGATGTCCTCAACATCCTGGACAGGGACAAGATGTCCTCAACATCCTGGACAGAGACAATATGTCCTCAACATCCTGGACAGAGACAATATGTCCTCAACATCCTGGACAGACAAGAGTTCCTCAACATCCTGGACAGAGACAAGATGTCCTCAACATCCTCGACAGGGACAAGATGTCCTCAACATCCTGGACAGAGACAATATGTCCTCAACATCCTGGACAGAGACAATATGTCCTCAACATCCTCGACAGAGACAATATGTCCTCAACATCCCGGACAGGAACAAGATGTCCTCAACATCCTGGACAGAGACAATATGTCCTCAACATCCTGGACAGATACAATATGTCCTCAACATCCTGGACAGAGACAAGATGTCCTCAACATCCTCGACAGAGACAAGAGGTCCTCAACATCCTGGACAGAAACAAGATGTCCTCAACATCCTGGACAGAGACAATATGTCCTCAACATCCTGGACAGAGACAATATGTCCTCAACATCCTGGACAGGAACAAGATGTCCTCAACATCCTGGACAGGAACATGAGGTCCTCAACATCCTGGACAGGAACAAGAGGTCCTCAACATCCTGGACAGGTACAAGAGGTCCTCAACATCCTGGACAGGAACAAGAGGTCCTCAACATCCTGGACAGGAACAAGATGTCCTCAACATCCTGGACAGGAACAAGATGTCCTCAACATCCTCGACAGAGACAATATGTCCTCAACATCCTGGACAGAAGCAAGATGTCCTCAACATCCTGGACAGAAGCAAGAGGTCCTCAACATCCTGGACAGGTACAAGATGTACTCAACATCCTGGACAGGTACAATAGGTCCTCAGACAGACGTGATACGACTGGCTGTCAACAGATTGGCAGTGTATTTGAAGGAACAGTTGTAATGAAGACTCTCGGAGGACAGTGATCAAACTAACTAACGTGTCTTTGTAAAGGCTCTTCAGAATTTGGAAAATGACGATTTAGAGGTGTGTTAGTTCTTTGGGGGAAACCTCTGGCGACGAATATCAACACACAGGTTGCAGAACATTGTAACTGCGCCACTGTCCCCATGGAAGGTACCACATTCAAATTTGTTTAAATTAGCTAGAAAATAACACATTAACACGAGACTCAAACCCGGGACCTTTGGCTTAGCGTGCCAATGTTCTCCCTACCATTGAGTTATCCTGGATATCTACCGTGCTCAGGGTCATTCTTCATTTGTAGTTTGAAGCAGAACCTGTGATGGATGTGTGGAATCATCAGCCACATATTATGAGCGACCAATAGTGTCGCGATCAGAGACCATGGCTATCTGCGAGTAGTTATATAATCACAAGTGTGTAACTTGCCTGTATCCCTCAGGAGGTGTGTAACTTGCCTGTATCCAGATCCTGTGCTTCTCCAAAGAGTCGCACGAATGACCCAACAGCTTGACGTTCCTCTTGGTGAACTCGTAGTAGCGCTGCGCGATCCTGCCCAGTTCCGTCGTACAGACGGGGGTGAAGTCTGCAGGATGCGAGAACAGGATGCACCATCTGTCGAAACATAAGACATGAGAAAATGACCTTCACTCGGCACATCCCTGTGTTGATATTTTAATAAGGGCATATATGGTTGGGGGGGAGGGGAGGGTGAAATATGCCAACTAGCAGAGGGTTCTTTATTCCAAACATTATCTGGAAGTGACTAATGTCAGCCTATTCAGAAATAATTATCTGCTTTGGTCTACTAATACTATTATCAATAAAAAGTCCTATCAAACGATTCTAATAATTGTTTCCTGTATAAGTAGCTTTTTTTTGTATCTCGATGAAAGAACAATCTACATTAATAAATCTATTACAGTTTTTGTTTCCCAGTTGTGCCAACAGGAGATATTATAGTGCATGAGATAATAAATTAAAAGTTACTATATTCTCACTCGTATCTTTTTAGAACCGGCCACCAAAATATTCACGATACAAGACCATCACGGAGACTAGAACCATTCCGGAAAGGAAAGGACTTTTAGGTAAATATATCAAAAGAAAGAATAATATTGTACTTACGACGACGTGCCCAGATAATCGTAGAACTGCAGCGGCCCTTTCGTGGTCTGCGCCCAAAAGTTGGGCATTATGGCGCCAAGACGCATGACGTCACGTGCTCGGTGTGTCACAGGACTAGAGCTGCATCCTGTGGAGCATTCATGACAAGTTGTACCGCATTGGTGCGAGCTCGCTCTAAATATCAAGTACATCTAGTCTGATTTCTGTGACGACAAGGAGGTAGAGGTTCGAATCCCGACCGGTTGTATTTAGAGTAACTTTTCTAGCACCCCCTTCCACACAAATTCTACTTTTCACTTGGTGAAAGCGAGAGGATTTTTTTTTACAAGAGTTGTGTGAATTTTCTGAATCACTTATTATTATTATTATTATTAGCACCGCGTCTTACTACCCGTTCGGGTTATACGCACTTACGCTAATGTGTAATGGTAGGGTGATTGTGAGATGAAATGGAGGACCTACAGTTTAACGTGGAATCCGAACCACGGTGGAGGCCTGGCATTCCCCACATTCACAAGATGTCTTGTCAGAGGTGAAGGAAGGGTTTGGTAATCAGATAAATCTGTGCCGGGACCGAGGATTGAACCCCGGCCGCCAGTATAGAAGTCTGACACCTTACCCCTAGACCGACAGGTCACCAAAGTTTAATAAATTGTACAGGTATTATAACTAATTTCAATCCTAGCTCGGTTTGTTGAAAGATTAGTCCGAACTATCGTATTATTTCCCAGGGGACGGCCGAATGTACTACTAATAATACATCCGTTACGTGGAGGAGCTTTCCATGACCCGATGAGGTGAGGCGAGGAACCAGAGGAAACACTTCAACCTGACTAGGTACTAAATGATAACAAGCACGTGTTGAACATAATGGGAGGTGCTAAATATTACAACCACAAACCGTCATTTTGAACTTACCGCGGTAGATCTCCGCGCCTGCGCTGTGGTAATTGTTGAAAAGAACACAAATGCGCACATAAAGCAGGTCTGCTTGATGACTTTGACGCACTGACTATTAAATAAAGACTGCTCGACTCAACGGTCCTCTTGCAGGTCACGTGATACAGGAATATTGAACAGGCTTGCTGCCTGCTTTTAGACTGACCTTGAACAGCTGATACGTAACCATTAGCTTGAGGGCAGTATAATTGTTTGTCACTATATACAGCCGTGATGAAGAGTCGGATAATATATTGTTATCCTTTTCATTGCTATACAACTGTGATGAAGAATCGACTAATTTAAATATTCCCCCGCCCCCTTCGTTCCAACATCTAACGCCCTCTCAACTTGGCGCTCATAGACTGTAGCTCTGATTTAATTGTGTTATCAGTTGGATTGATAACCTGTGTTTCACAAGCTGACATAACGACGCCATTTGACTCAACAAGTAGACTAGAGATTATATTTCTGTGTGGCCGTTTAAACTAAGCCTCACACCTGCTTCGGTGGCCGCATGGTCTAACGCGCTACTCTCGCGGATTGCCGATGACCGGGAGATCGAGGTTCGAATCTCGGTCGTGTGCGCACTGAGGGTGGTTTTTTTCAAAATGATTTAATGATTTTACTTTCTCCCTTCCCACAAATTTGGGCACATCTCGTATAAATACAACCTTCCTAATCCCTAAAACTATTATAACGTAATAGGTACTATAAGCGCATAATACGAACGGGTAGTAAGGCGTGTTGCTTAAAAAAATACTTGTAATGTCTAATAGTATACAGAAACTTCACTTATTGTTGCCTGTGTTGCCGAATCTCTGATCTCAAGAGTTAGTAGGTACACCGACCTTGAAACAAATTAGTTTTTTATTTTGTTCCTAGGATTGTATGAAACATATCAAGCGCTTAATATACAAGTGACGATACTATCAGATAGGTCAGCAATAATTATATTATCTACAAAATGTATCGCTCTACATAATAATAATAATAATAATAATAATTTTTATTCCACCAGGATACAAACCAAATCTTATGGCGAAAAGTAAAAGGGAGGGAGATAAAATAATTATTATCTAAAATCGAGCTTATAAAGCACTAAGCTTCGACCACAATGATCAATAAATTTATTATATTGTTGTATTCCAGGGACCCAATATATATATTTTAATATCTCAATATTGGATTGTATAGGGTTGATATAGAGCAAGAATAGTTTGGCAACAATGATCCCTGTCATTGTCTTATCATTGTTGAGATGTATCCGGGGTTGCTAAACTTTGCGATCACGGTAAATGATTGCAGAGTACCTACTGAGATTAATGATGCAAGACACGTTATCAATACATCTAATCATTTAAATAATAGACTGTCTAATATTTATGAAATTAAAACGATTTTTTATTCATTTAGTAATAGTATGATAGCGTAGTCAAAATATTAGATTAGCTTATTTCTTCTTCCTCAGGAACAGTAAATGTTTCCGAAAGTACTTTACTTAGAGACGTAATTCTTTACCCATTCGTTTCTCAATTTGCTGTAGATTAAACCGTTGAATGTATATCTACACAAAAAGTCGCCAGCCCAGCAAATAAAACTGACGAGCTTTGGTTAGTAAAAAATATCTCGCCGCTAGGATCGCTTGTGTTCTCCAACACCAGAAAGTGACACACTGATAGTCTAGAGGTAAACAGGCTAAAATCTTTTCTTTCTCTCTTCTCCGTCGCACTCTACAAGAGACTTTGAAGGGTGGGATTAGGCAGCAGTCCTTTCCTCCCTCCATTCCTAATAATAGAAAACGACCTTGAAGTAAAGCATGACAAAAATTCATTGTTCCCTGGCAACTTTCCTTCGGTTCTTTTTCAAACCCACTAACATAATTTGTTTTGAGATTCACGAGTTGTAGGCGGGTACCTCTATCTTGCTTCATCCTTTGCTTAATATAGATAAAATAATGTATTGATTTGTATATTTTTGTGTAAAGTTTAGTGATATTTATTTTTATTTTATTTTTAAATAATTCATCTACATTTTTGAAAGAAATATTTGTTCTATGAAATAATGAATCGAGGACAAAAATGTGCACACCGCGACTGCTCAATTACACGGTGTATTGAAGGTGAAAATAAATCAAATTCAAATATATCAACAAATGTACATTTTTGTATAATCATAATTAATTTTAAGCTTGAATTAGAATTTTTAAGATAAATACTATGCTTACTATATTGACTTGATAATATAAAATGAGAGACTCCTCCAACACACTGGCTCAAAAACTATTCATTGTTAACATTATTATATATAGTTTAAACCTTTTTTAAAGCGTGTTGAACTAAAAATTTAGTATCCTTTAATTAAATAAAAGCTAATCGATAGAATTTAGATTTTTTCACTTTACGAGAAAAAGGGGCATTATAGGTTCAAAAAAACCATTGAAATAACTGTCATGTTCTATAAATAATTATATCTATGATAAAATATTCTTCTCTCACTAAGCGTTTACTTAGAATCAGTGGCGCACCCAAGGGGGTGGGGTAAAGTGTGCACTTTCTCCCATGACCCCTAATAATTTCAATAAAAACATAAATCATATATTGTATAACTAAAACATAAGACACAGAAAAGGAGTCGGATACATAGGATCCATTTTAAGACTTTGTATTCAAAACACACACACACATATTAAAAGTGCCTCTTATATTCTCATTGAAAAAAAGTACAACCATAATAGCTTCCGAAAGAAAATGTATATAGTTAGTAGCCACTATTCTGATAATTAAGTTCGTTTTAGTTTTTAAGGCTTTTGACACAAGATATGGGTTATTACACCGAGGACCTCGCTTATAGAGACTTCAGAATCACTCGCACCCCACCCAATTTCAGTTAAAGTTAATACTAAAGTTCTTCGAACTGACAAAGCTACCAGAGCGTGTTATTCAACACATTAACATATATTGACTTAGACCAGGGGCTCTCACATTTTAGACCGAAGGGACCTTTGTACCAGAAAAAATAAATGTTCGAACTCTCATAAAAATGTTCACACTGGTATTATTAATATTTAATAAATACATTTAAATCTCACGAGTCTTTTATAACTTAGTACTTGAATAAATATAAAAGAAAAACTACACTTCCTCACCACTTTGTGCAAAAAGTTCACATTGAAAAATACATAATCTAAATATATATATTATATATTAATGGCTTGTGTGGCATGTATAATTCATTTGGATTTGAAAAAAATTGCCAATCCTCTTTAATGATGCTATTTTATAATGTGAAATACTAAATAACATTATAAAATTGCCCCACGTAGCCTCAGATAACTAAGGTGAATCCCAGTTTGAAAAATGCATGATTTTAAAACTTTATCACCCAATAATGACATTTTTAAAACTTATTCACCCAATAATGACATTTTGCATTATTAGTTTAGTCATAAAAAATAACAAAATCTAATAATGTCTGTGAGATGCATGAACCTAAAATGTAGAAATATATTATTTTCAATTTTTTATTGTTGAAATGTTTTTCGTGTAAATACGACGTATTCTACGACCTAGCAGTTTTGCAAGAAAAAATATGTATAATGAAAAAACAATTTGAAGAGCCAATTCAATAAAAAAAATGGTTTTTCTCAAATATTTATTATACAGACAAGCTATCCTAACAACTAAACCTAGCCCACCATGCGTCTACCAATAATTATTAAGGAAAAGGTTGGGTTTGGTAGGTAAATATTGATGTACAGAACATTTTCCCATTTCTTCATGACATAGAAAGCTGAAATTTGGAGCAATTATAAGGGAATCCTTCTAAAGGTGTGTGAGAATCTGTAAACTAAAAAAATATTGCCTTCATCTGTGTTTCTCAAACTCACTCTAGCCGAAGGTTCAGATTCACAAACTCGAGGCGTGTTGAGGACCACGAAATATACAAACATGTTTGCTTAAATATATTATATAGGTACTTTTGTTTTTGTGGAGCGTCTTGCTAGTCATCCTGACTAAGCATATTTTAATAACGCTAGTAAGGAAGGGATGAGGAACATATAATGTGGAGGAAATTTAACTGCATTTGAGAAACGGGAATATGGGAGACCATAAATAGGAAAAATCCACCCTCTGTGCATCCAGATGGAATTCGATCCCCGTCTTCCCCGACACAAGCTAACTAGATCATAATAATCTGACGTTTAATCCGCGTGCCCACCGATGTAACTCTTCAATAGCTATTTGATGCCATGTAATTAAAATATTACATAACTTATATTTTCCAGATGTTAATGTGGGTTAGAGAATCCCTCAAAGCAGTATTTATTAAAATATGTCCAAACAAAAATCCCTCCAATCCCTATTTAAAAAGTAATTAAAAAATAGCACAATTTGACATAGTTTAAGTGTTTTACATAAATATTATATTCACACTAAAATTAAACTATTATTGTGTGTATGTTTGAGAAAAAGAGAGAGAGTATTGGTGTAACTGCAGGCCAAATACTTATTTGAGAGTTTTGCAGACAAGCGGGCCAGTTAGATATGATCCGCGGGCCGTGAACTTGAGAACCCCTGCCTACGTATACCACGCGTGGCCAATATTGTGAACTCAAAAAGCACCTAGCTTAAGATAGAAAAGGTTTTGTATTAATATAATTGTGATAATTATATTAATAAATAGATATTTGTATTTGAATTAAATGAAAGTAAAAATGGTTATTTATATAACTATTAAGATTTATTTTCTTCAGAGACTAACAAACTAAGAAAATAAGCATCGTTTGGTTTGAATGCAATGTTATTGAATGACAGGTAAACGGCCCCTAAAACCCATTACGGTTAGTTTAGAACTTGAGAAAACCTATCTTGTCAGTTTTCTTACAACTTTCAACCCCCCCTAATTCTTACCATCCCTCTTTTACAAGAGCAGTATTCCTCTCTTCTTTTAGACAAAGAGGGAGAGTAATATTCAAACAGTATCATAGCTGGCCGTCAGGATGCACCACTAGCGTACTAGCGCTTTCTAACGGCGAGATATGTAACTAGTGAAATAATTTTGATTAGCGGCGTAGAGTTTTTCCCTATTCTTCGCGCCTTATATAGTATATATACATTCAACGATTAAACCATCAGTTTTAAAACCTTCCTAGCGAACTACTACTACACCTCACACTAAAAGTAGCGCACGCAGGACTGTGAAGTAGGGGGGTCTCAATGGGGCTTGGAGGAGAGGGGAGGTACCCCCAACCACCAGAGGCATATTTTTTTTTACCATTATATACACCTAGCAGCTTTTTTGGAAGGTTTTTTTTATTGGTACTATCGTGATCGTTTATATTTTTGCTATTATAAACGGGATAATTTAACAAAATAATAAACAAA
>CABFVX010011074.1:0-11854 GCA_902151425.1 Timema shepardi | reverse complement strand
CGTATTGTTGCGGGCCCCTAGTTCGTCTTTTGTTTTTATTTTGAACACATGAGTGGAGTCAGTAATTAGATTACAGTGAGGTGGCTGGTTCGGATCCCACACCACAACTGTTTTTTTTACACCAGATGCCATGCACGTGACTCAGGGGAAAACAGGACTATGTCCAGGTCAAAATATCAGTGCGGCGAGAGGAAATAATATTAACCAGTTTACAGAAACATACAAAATATGCTTTATCAATATTTGGTTAATAATATGTGTGCTTGCTTCAGTGGTCAAATTGTCTAAGGCGTCACGTGACCCCGGTGCTAGCCTGGCCAGCTGAAGACGTGGACATCGGGGTTCGGATCCCGGTCTGTTCTACTGAAGGTGGCTCTTCCTAAATGGTTTATCACTCTCCTTCCACGCAAATACGCGTAGATTACATTTCCTTCCTCATCTCCACCCCATTAGAGCAATTATATTATACTACCATAAAGCCACACGGCTGACTCACTCACTGACATTAATGTTTACCCACTTACAGATGAGCTAGAAACTTGAAATTTGGTAAAATCATAGCTTTGAGCCCGTAACTGACGGGGACATTCCAAAAATTAAAAAAATAATTTTTAACAACAAAAAATAATTCAAAATGTCGGATCAACTTTAAAAACGGTGCGGACCTTTCTTTGGAGGTCTCTTGGGGCTAAACGGTAAGACCTATCAAAAAACGGCTCTGGAATTACATTAGCTTACATCCACTTGCAAAGAAACCCCACTAGGGGTTTGGGGGCGGAGCCCTCACCGAGCAGAGTGAGTTATCATATATGCTTATAAAGTTAGTAAGACGCGGTTATAAGAACTCAACTATTCATATAGGCTCCCCCTATAATAAAAAACACGTAGAACAACAAACTATTGTTCGATATCCATCCCAGACTATAGTCGGATCGATACAAGAAGAGCATTTTAACGCTGCAGTATACTACAAACTAACGTAGAGTAGTCATCATTATTATTATTATTATTATTATTATTATTATTATTATTATTATCACAACGTCTTACTACCCGTTCGGGTTATACGCACTTACGCTAATGTGTAATGGTAGGGTGATTGTGAGATGAAATGGAGGACCTACAGTTTAACGTGGAATCCGAACCACGGTGGAGGCCTGGCATTCCCCACACTCACAAGATGTCTTGTCAGAGGTGAAGGAAGGGTTTGGTAATCAGATAAATCTGTGCCGGGACCGAGGGTTGAACCTCGGCCGCCAGCATAGAAGTCCGACACCTTACCCCCTAGACCGCCAGGTCACCCGTAGAGTAGTCAACGTGAAAATAAATCAGATAGTTGTAAACATCTGCCTTGGCGTATCAGAAGGCCAGAATTTTAATTCAACAGAATCAATATGGACGGCTACTAATCATCCCTTGTGTCGGTATACCCCCTCCTTAGCAACCCTTCACAATATCCCCAATAACTCTACCAATGACAAATGATAAATATATCGCCGTGAACATTCTGTAGTGTGTCTGTCTACTGATACTAGGGTCATGGGTTCAGTTTCCGGCATTTTATGTTTTCTCTCTCATTGGTGAAAGTGGGCTTCTCCTTCAACGTTGATGGATTAACGGCAGGAGGGCTGGGTGTTGTGTCTGTTTCTAGATTTGATTTAGTTTCTGAGTAATGTAGAGCTTTGGAATGTGTTGGTGGAGAAGACTTGAGAAGATCAGGGGGACAGACAGGGGGAAAAATGAACTAAGTCCTAAGAAGAATGGGTGAGAAGATCATGTGGACAGACAGGGAGACAAATGAACACGTCCTAAGAAGACTTGAGAAGATCAGGTGGACAGACAGGGGGACCAATGAACAAGTTCTAAGAAGAGTGGGTGAGAAGAGATCCATTTTGGATGTGATTCTTCGGTACAAAGCAAACTGGATCGGACACATCCTCAGGAGGAACTGTCTTCTGTATGACGTCATCAGAGGAAAGGTTGAGGGAAAGAGGAGCTTAGGAAGGAGGAGGGAGAGGACAGGGTGCATTGTGGGTCTAAGTCCTCTGGATGAACCTATTGCAAGACAAAACACCTAATGTGGTAATTAGTCGTGAGGGGATATTAATACCTCAAACAGCAGGAAGACTCCACTGCTGGTCAAATGAACTATTACTACCCACTCCTGTGTGCATGGGGAGTAGAAAAACATATCCCTGTCACTGACAATCAACAATAGATGGTCTTGACGTTTAGTCCGTCTATGTGGATCTTTGCCTCGGTGTCATAGTTGGCTAACGCGCCAGTTCCGTGTTGAGTTAGACTGCCCAGGACGGGGAGATCGAGGTTCGAATCTTGGTCGGGTGAACTGGGGATGGTTTTCCACTCTCCCTCCACGCAAATGTGGGTTCACTTTCTCTCAATTCACCTTCCCAATTCCTGATCCATTAGTGTAATTAGTATTTAGGTGTATAACCCGAACGGGTAGTCAGACGCGGTGCTAAATAAAAAATAGAGAGTTGTACACACCTTTTAGCCTGAGATCTTACCTTGGTTGGTTCTACTATGGTGTGGCTTGTATGTAAGATAGGGCCATAGTGTAACCTGTCAAGGTAAGGCTGCTGTTATTTCTTGTATCCCCCCTCCCCCTCATCTAACTACTGTGTTTAAATGAGGACGAGCTTGTTGTTGTTGTAACAATCGCACACCTTTATCTGGGATGGGGGGAGGGGGTAGCCCTCGCGTGCCCAACACTCGAATATTATTGAAACTTACTCAATCAGAAAGCTATTGTTTGGCGAAAAAACAACACCGAGCTAGAGAGAGAGAGAGGGGATATGAGACGGAGAGATCGACTGGGTACACTCTGTGGCAAAAAGATTCTACCCCCCACTCGGAGATGATGTGTGGAGGACCATGGCTCGAACCCAGCCGGGGTTGACGAGGACGCTTACTATCTTGCTGTCCATATTCAAGACACGCACTGGTGGTTACGCTGACTGAGATGTCAATCTAGTCTCTGTCTGGTTTGTCGGTGTTCGAGTCCTGGCGGGTGATTTTCCTGTCACCTTCCACGCAGATGGGGGTATATTTCCTCTGAATCCTATCCTACTAGCCCCTGCTAGTATTAATGTGTGCATGTGGACAGCTAAGACTCGGAGCACAGAAAACACAATCTCGGGGCTACAGCTGCTGAGTGTGTTTGTGGTTAAGTAGCACACTATTCCAGGGCGTCGACACACTGGCGAAGATAGTACCAACTTCTGCCGATAGAGTTCAGCACAAAAAACCCTCCTGCCGTTAATCTCAGTCTTATAGACTGGAGCCACTACCTCTTTATTCAAGTATCTCCTCATTTGTCCTCACGAGGTCAGAGTTGACCCCGTTCCAGACCCACTGCTTCACGGAAACACTCTGTGAGCGCTGAGGATCGAACCTTGGACCTCTGGATCTGTAGGCAGGACAGGAACTCTGACCACTATCCAGCTGATACTGTACAAGCAATTCATTTGATGCTTCTGGTAGAAAAAACAAGCCCTTGTATCAAACGTCGGGGTCAACTGGTAAAAATATGTATTTTTAGTGATTTAGTGTCTTATTGTCCTTCACTGCTATGTGCGTTTAATTACGCTGGGGAACTAGGCTTGAGGCACAACTAACATAAATACTAAATATAAAGTAATTAATCAATCAATCAAAGAACCAAACGTATAAGGCAAACCAAAGGAGAAAAATAATATAATGAATAATTTGATAATCCAGGAACTGAAAGGTTTTAAAGTAACCAACTTGATAACATCCAAGATTGGGTTGAGGAACACCGATATAGCACACCTTGTTTGGAAAACATGAGCTACGTGGAGGGAGAAGTGGAAAACGACCCTCGATCTCAGAACACCCGACCGAGATTCGACTCGGAGCCTGCGGACCGGACTAGATGAGAACTTAGAACCTGCGAACCGGACTAGATGAGAGCTTGACGGCGTGGGCTGATGAGAACTTAGAACCTGCGAACCGGACTAGATGAGAGCTTGACGACGTGGGCTGATGAGAACTAAAAACACACAATTGTTTCCTGCTTGTTTCCAAATTGAATCTAAAAGTGGTAACTATTTCCCCTCCCCTTTCTCCGTGATTCATGACTCATGACGTGAACACTTCAACGCCACACATCCTTGTCCCTGACTCAAGGATCCTTTCCTATTGTCTCGAGTCGTATCTAATCTCGCCGAGGCTGTTAACGAGATCCGAGATCTTGATGAAGCCCTCCCCCTGAAAGTTCTCGCGATATCTCGCAGGAAGCGGTATCTCACTTGTTGAAGTTAATGGCGCGCTAGACCCCGAGATACAAGATGGATGCCACGTTGTTGTTTTTCGATAGTCATTTGGTTTGTTGGCCGGCATGTATCGCGCCACGATCGGCAATTGTTCGACATGGCGGAACTAAGAGAGATATTGTGTGAGTGGGAGAGGGAAAGTGCAAAAAATAACCTGTACATGAAAACAAGATGAGTTAAATGTCTTTAGTTGCTGTTGACGTGTTTATTTATTAGCTATGTTTAGAGCCAGGATGTTAATTACAAGCTATCACTTATTGTATTGCAGTCATGCTGTTTCTTTCTTTAAGTCCCGTCACATAATCCTAGTCCGTCACACCCCGTAGATTTTGGATCAACTTTAACTGAGCGTTACGGACCGATTCGGACAACCAATCACAGGTAGACAAACAAAATGAGCATCGATGTGCGACTCTAAATGAAACTGTCGCTATTTTCTAAACGTATCTTATTTTAATTTAGGCCTACTACCTTTAATAGCAATTGTTTTATTTCGATGAATCTGTCGGAAAATGACCGGAGTTAAGCTGAGAATTCAAACATGAAAGTTATCAGTGTTTACATTAACTTGGAGTTACTCCCCATTAATATAGTTTACTAGTTTTCTCAAGTCTGAGAACGCTTGCCATTGCATTGTATCTTCCTCTGTGCACACATGAGAGGATAGGCCATATATGTACTCGTGAACATTAGCCATTGAATAGTAACATCGACTTCGGTCATCGAGTTCGATTCCCATCATGTTCGAAAAAACGTTTAATTGGGGCAATGAGGCCTTACTTTTTTTTAATACGTTTTACTCAGCGAGTTTTAAATATATAACGTTGAAAAAAAAACTATAAATTATTAAATAATCCCAAAAATAATCTTACAGTGTCACAAAATTATTATTCTTATCTTGGAGTATTTTTTTAACTTTTTTTTATAAATCATATAAAATTAGTCTTATTTGTCTGAGTCACGAACATGGAATGTCCCGTAGGAGTCACGAACAAGGAACGTCCTGTAGGAGTCACGAACAAGGAACGTCCCGTAGGAGTCACGAACATGGAACGTCCCGTAGGAGTCACGAACAAGGAACGTCCCGTAGGAGTCACGAACAAGGAACGTCCCGTAGGAGTCACGAATATGGAATGTCCCGTAGGAGTCACGAACATGGAATGTCCCGTAGGAGTCACGAACATGGAATGTCCCGTGGGAGTCACGAACATGGAATGTCCCGTGGGAGTCACGAACAAGGAACGTCCTGTAGGAGTCACGAACATGGAATGTCCCGTAGGAGTCACGAACAAGGAACGTCCTGTGGGAGTCACGAACATGGAATGTCCCGTAGGAGTCTTCCTGCCAGGATGTAAATTAAAAAAGTCCGTGGAAGCAAATGTATGTTTAGAATAGGAAACAAGAACAATATTAATTTTAAAAACAAGTTAATGCTTTCAGAGCGCAAATAGTATAGTGAGTGTGTAAAACTGTCATAGGAAGAGGGGAAGGAAAGGCTATCAGAAGAGAAACAAGAGGTCTCTCAGGGTGGACTCTAATTTCCTTCCCTCTCTTTCTATTTCGTTGATTGGCGTTCAAGTGTGATAGCGCTTAGGCGCGTCAAGTTATGATGCAACCCGCTTATAAAAACAGCTCTGAAATCTCCAAGTAAGCATCGTCGCTAAGCGTGGGCAAAACACCCACACCTAGACCGGGGGTCGGCAACCCTTTTTGGACCCTGATCGACGTTAACATTTATCATTCGGTTCTACACTCTACTATTAATTCTTTTGTTTATAAACATCTTGTATTTATTCCTTAAATTAAATATATTTCCTTCAATATTCATGTCCCTGCCTTCGTAGAAAATACATAAAATAAATCAAATGTGCACACCATTTACCTGAAGCGTAAGAGTCTTACCTTGACTGATTACACTATGCCCATATCTTATAGGCCGTACCATAGTGGAATAATAAAGGTAAACTGACCTTTCCTTTTGCTGACTCCTACCCTAAACCAACACCCAACTCTCACAACAGGAATTGGTGGTATCTATTCTCACAAAGGCCGCATTTCCGACAGGAGCTGTCCACCAAATGGTTGGTTCTTGGTTCGTTATCCCACCACCACCATCATTACATTATTCATCGCTAGTGCTAATTTTGTTTCCAAAGGCCTGGAAATGCACGTCACTCGATTGAGAGTAAAAAACGCCTCCCTCTTCACATATGTTGTTGCGTTTAACAACAACGGACAAACATTTCCATGTTAATGACGTACAACCATGCTTGAAGAAGATCTTCACGAGATAACATCCCCCTTGGCACTTACGACCTTTAACACTTCCTTCCAGAGCAGCTGTCCGCTGGCTATTTTCGTGTCGTTAGGTTGGCAGGACGGGGCACGAACAAGGTCTGTGAGAGGGAAGGTGGAATCACGTCAGCCATCTTGTTTCTGCGGTGTTTGACTATCCATATCAAGGTGACTGACTGGCGCGATGTAACCTTCTGATACAAATAACTTGGCTCTATTAGTTTGCTGTATGATCTACCGCGGAGAGAGCTGTGAACATAGAAGATTCAATGAACTGTTAAAAGTTCACACTTTCTCTTTTGATCTAAAAATAAACTAAAAATAATAATTCTCTTATAAACTTATATTAGAGCTTTAGCTGGTCGCACGTGGTTTTAAACAAAAAAAAAACCACTTCGTGGCGTCATCCATCCCGCGACTGAGTGGCGTCATCCATCCCGCGACTGAGTGGCGTCATCCATCCCGCGACTGAGTGGCGTCATCCATCCCGTGACTGAGTGGCCTCATCCGTCCCGCGACTGAGTGGCCTCATCCGTCCCGCGACTGAGTGGCCTCATCCATCCCGCGACTGAGTGGCGTCATCCGTCCCGCGACTGAGTGGCCTCATCCATCCCGCGACTGAGTGGCGTCATCCGTCCCGCGACTGAGTGGCCTCATCCATCCCGCGACTGAGTGGCCTCATCCATCCCGCGACTGAGTGGCCTCATCCATCCCGCGACTGAGTGGCCTCATCCATCCCGCGACTGAGTGGCCTCATCCATCCCGCGACTGAGGGGCCTCATCCATCCTGCGACTGAGTGGCGTCATCCTTCCCGCGACTGAGTGGCCTCATCCATCCCGTGATTTAGTGGCCTCATCCATCCCGCAACTGAGTGGCCACAGTTTGTTGGTGATGATTGTTCCAGCATTTACGAATAAAGGGCGTCATGTGGTCAGCACAACGAACCCTCCGTCCGCTCATCTCGGTTTTCTAGGCCGGATCCGTTACTTCTTAGATCAAACAGCCCCTCGATTGTCCTCCCGAGGCAGAGTTGGTCCCATTCCAGACACTGTGCTTTACAGAAACATCTTTAAGCGTCGTGGCTCGAACCCGGGACCTCTGGAGACAATCAGCAAGAATACATTCTTAATTAACTAATCAATGTAAACAATCAGGAGTGGAAATATAGTATCGGGAATCTCCAAACTATGCAATCAATGTCGCCAGGATTATGAAAGTAAAAGTTTTGTTCCCACGATTTTCGAAGTCAAGAAAGGTTGGAGTTGATCTTAGAGCGTAATAAAAACCGTCCGAGAATAACTAAACCGTTAGAAACACGTAATCCGTTTTGTGGCGGTAAAATTAGCGACACAGCTGTGAAACGCGCGAAATTTGATAGCTATCTGTAAAATCGTGAGATACGTAGATACCCCGGTGTAGAATGTTATAAAAACGACTATTTGTCATTTGATTTACTTTTCTTGCAATCTAAACGCTTGCTAGATTTGGTAATTCACAAATTCAGGTTATTTGGTTTGCTATTCAAGAAAATCAAACGTACGTCCTAATATGAATCTAGTCGAATGTTTTGAACATGTAGATACAATTAATTTATAAATATTTCTACCTAGTATTATTTTTATAGCAGTTTTGTTGAGCTTGACAATTTGCAGAGGCGGGCAGTGAGTCATTTCCAGGTCAAACAAATCTTGACCGGACTGTACAAAATATAAACTGGTCCCTTAATCTAATCAACCCCACACACATTAATATATCGAATACATGTTTCTTTTTATTTAGCACCGCGTCTTACTACCCGTTCGGGTTGTATGCTTAAGTATTAATGACGCTAATTGGTTAGGAATTTGTAAGGTTAAATTTAGAGGAAGTGAACCCGCATTTGCGTGGAGGGAGAGGGGGGAAAACATTTAGAAAACACCACCCCCAGTTCACCCATCCGAGATCCAAACCTCTATCTCCCGTCCTGGGCAGTCTAGCTCAACACGATACCAGCGCGTTAGCCGACTACGCCACCGAGGCGGCTTATTAATGAATGGGAACAGAGTAATCTACAGGTACAGTCCCGTCAAGTCTCGCTTGCCACGGAAACAACCCGCGAGCATAACACACTTATAGCTCGGACTGTATCGCGTCTGTCTACAAAACGAAGGGTCCCGGGTTTGATTCCCGGCATGGCTTGAAAACTCATCATTGATGAAATCGAGGTTCTTTTCACAAGGCTGGAAGAAAGGATGTTGGATCTGTTCTGAAGTTAAGATAGTTTGTAAGTTGTGTGTGGCATAGTTAACCGGTTTATAAACCGCACATTAAATACCCCAAATAAACAAATTAAAAAAAACCACAAAGCGCTGATAAAAAAAATTGCCAAGTTATCGGTGAAGTCACACCAGCACACACGGAAACTATGACAACGTTGATTAGGTCTTTTTTTAGCGAGATTTAATTATTTTCACTTTCTCACGACTCCCCTATATTAGGCAACCCGCTCGCCCCGGTCAATAGGCCAACTACAACTTTATTGGACATTCTCGGTTAGTCTGTGGTTAAGTTTGGTCTGAAATGATAAAAATTAACAATCTACAGGTTTAGAACTATCCAGATATTTCCTTTTAAAATTCTAATTGAATGTTATTTTTACCATTGATTTAAATATAATTTCACGGGGCATCATGGTGGGCAAATCCTACTATATATGTAGACCAGGTACAGTAGCCTCATGGCTTCATTGGTGCTGACTGACAGCTCACAGCTGACAGCTGATGGCTTTGAAAAGTTACCAGACAAATTACGTATCCCTACGCCGAGCCATACGATCTGCAAAAACATGTGTTTAGCAGCTGTCACTTCTGACAGTCAAAATTTAGGTATATACCTAAATGTTGACTGTCAGAAGTCAGTTGTGAGCTGTCAGTCAGCACCAAAGAAGCCGCGGGGCTACTGTATATCTGTTGGATGAACACTTCCAAACCAGGGGTTCCCCTCAAAGTTGTTGCTTCATAATGCAAGCTATAGATATTCTATAGTCTACATCTAAAATACTCCCAGATCGCACGTCCTTACTTCCTGGTCTCTCGCGGCTGACCCTAAATCTGTCCCTGATTATCCAGGGTCTATCATGAGATAGTGCATATAAGCTCCAACCCCTCGGAATGTCTTGTCGCGGGTTGAATAGCACTGCTGCAAAGGGACAGACAGCGCGAGACCCGCAGGTGAGGTAATGCATACAAGCTCCAACCCCTCAGAATGTCTTGTCGCGGGTTGAATAGCACTGCTGCAAAGGGACAAACAACGCGAGACCCGCAGGTGAGGTAATGCATACAAGCTCCAACCCCTCGGAATGTCTTGTCGCGGGTTGAATAGCACTGCTGCAAAGGGACAGACAGCGCGAGACCCGCAGGTGAGGTTGTGTCTCGCTCCACTATCGGGTCGATTGTTGGACGTCATTAGCCGCAAGAAGTTGAGGCCCTTGGAGCGAGTACCGGAAGTATCAAGCAGCGTCGGATGACTGATTTAAACCTGCCCGCTTCCGGTACGACCTGATACGTGGCTTGAATAACCAATGAGATGCCAAGGTTTTGTTCTACACACGTTTGATACCATTTTTTTTTTAGCCTCCCCCCGCGTTTTGTTTTTCATTAGGATGTTATTAGTGAATTGCGGAGGTTGGTGCAGTAACGGTCTATATCCATGGAAGCAGGCGGTCGTTAAGTTTGGAACTAGTCTAGTGTGTACCCTCTCGGTTTTTAATGAGTAAGACTATTTAAAAAGTATGAATATTATAAAATGTGACTCAAATTAAATGGTAAATATTGTAGTAATACCTAGCCTACATTTTAAAGACTGAAGGTGACCTGGCGGTCTAGGGGGTAAGGTGTCAGACTTCTATGCTGGCGGCCGGGGTTCAATCCTCGGTCCCGGCAAAGATTTAACTGATTACCAAACCCTTCCTTCACCTCTGACAAGACGTCTTGTGAATGTGTGTAATGCCAGGCCTCCACCGTGGTTCGGATCCCACGTTAAGCTGTAGGTCCTTCATTTCATCTCACAATCACCCTACCATTACACATTAGCGTAAGTGCGTATAACCCGAACGGGTAGTAAGACGCGGTGCTAATAATAATAATAATAATAATTAAAGACTGAAAACTTAGTGAATTGTAGAATTTAGTGTCTTAAGACGATATTAATTTCAATAACGTAAAGTGAAGATATTGAAAGTAACAACTCCAGTGAATAAAATACAATAAATTGTGTTAATCTTTAAAATATAAATTATTATTGTATTATTTTGAAATGTGTTGTATTTCGCTATCCGAGATATTTATGTTCGGTCCATAACTTGTCTTCGACAGAGCACGAGATGCGCTTAGGTACCAGATAGGACGGTGTTCGTGTCCCACTGGGTGCAACAGATGTGCTACACCTGGTATAGAACAACTTACAGCTAGACACGGATGTCGCCAAAATGTTGGCTTATTATAAACATTTGATCGACTAATTTTAAATATTTTCACACCGCGTCTTACTACCCGTTTGGGTTATATGCTTATGTACAAATTACGCCAATCTGTTAGGGATGAGGAAAGTTGAATTGAGAGGACGTATATCCGTATTTGCGTGGAGGGAGAGTGTAAAACCATTTAGTAAAAATCCGCCTCAATACGCCCGAGTGGGATCCTATGTAACCTCGATGTCCCCGTCATTGGTAGTCCAGTATGGTCGAGAGAGTGACGCCTTAGACCATGCCACCTCTCTCAACGCCAAGCTGACGCGGGTTTGTTCGTTGGTAAGTGCGGTAAGGTCGCGTTTCTGGTAAGGAGGTAACAATTACCACGTGTCTGCTGACCCATGATGCATCGCAACTCTACTAGTAGCTCTAGATGGACACATGGACTAAGGAGTCATTCTTGGAGAAGACTAGACCGAGGATCACAGTCGGGTGTAATGAGGGTGGTTTTACACTCTCCCTCCATGCAAATACAGTTACACTTCCTCTAAATTCAACCTTCCTCAACGCTAACACATTAGAGTAATTAGTACATATGCGTCGTAACCCGAATGGGTAGTAAGTAAAACGTGGTGCTAAGAAAACCTATTTGTGAATATGTCAGTATTACCGGAGCATTGGGTTTATGACCAGATTTTTCTGGTTCGTTCAAAGATGATACGTTTAGAAAGTACGCGGGCTAGAGACAGGATTCAGAGGTGTGTTCCAGAAGCTAACAATGGACCCTGGATCTTC
>CABFVX010011073.1:0-11855 GCA_902151425.1 Timema shepardi | reverse complement strand
TTCTAACACCTTATTATATTCACTGTCACTACTTTGAACTAATGTTTTATATACAATCGATAGATTTTGACGACAGCTGACGATTAAAACTTAAAGGAACATCGTAGCTTCCCCGAGTCAAAAGTTATACCAATTGCAAATCTCGATACGCAACAAAATAACCTCAAAATGGCGGCGCTTCCCCCTCTACCGCGCGCGATGCGTCACTGTTCTTGCTATATTATAGACAATCCTGGAGGCTACTTTGCACATACTACAAACGTGATAACTTGCTATAGTTTTAGTTTTACACTACGTACTGAAAACCCCTGTTCACTTTCATGACTGATACAATTTTATGTCCACACCCAATGTCCTTCACACTGGCGTGTATATCCCAGTGTAGCCAATCACTCGACAGCACATTTCATCACATTCATAACAGTTCTCGCGTATCGTAATGCATTCTTTGATCCTTTAGCTATCCAGTGGTATAATTTAATTTTGGATGTAGAGGATAGATTTGAAACTACAACGCCAAACTGTATCCCCCGATTTTGTTATCATTAGGGTTTTTAGATTGCCCCCGTATGGTAGCAAATTTAAAGACGTATTCACGTCAAAAGGTAAACCCAGAATGATACAAGCAAAGTAAGATTTGCACTGGTTTGTTCCGTCCCAGTGATAACCATAAAATATCACAGTTCCAGAGTGTTCCAGACAAAGTCTGATTTACGTTTGTTTGTTTCGTCCCATAGAGAACCAATAAAAACCACAGTCACAGAGTTTTCCAAACAAAGTATAGTTTGCATTGGCTCTTTCCATCCCAAAGAAAATCAGACTAAGCCACAGAACTGGTGTTTTCCATATAAAGTCTGGTTCAGATATGTTTGGCTCATCCCAAAAAGAACCAGACAAAACCAAAGCCTCTAGGTGTTCCAGACCAAGTCTGGTTTGCATGGGTTTGGCCCATCTTAAAAAGAACCATAACAAACCACATACCCGGAGTGTTCCAGACAGATAATTTTTTTTCAGTCGTAAAAAGAACCCAGAAACAACCACATACCTGGAGCATTCCAGACTAAGTATGGTCCCCATTGGTTTAGCCCATCCCAAAGAGAACCAGACAAAACTACATACCTGGAGTGTTCAGGACAAAATCTGGTTTGCGTTGGTTAGTCCAGTCCCAAAGAAAAACAGACCAAACCACATAGCTGGAGTGTTCCAGACAAAGTTTGGTTTGTATTGGTTTGTTCTGCCCCATAAGAAACCAGAATAAATCACAGATCAAGGATGTTCCAGACAAAGTTTGGTTTGCACTGGTTTGTTCTGTCCCAAAGAAAACCAGAGAAAACAATAGACCGAGAGTGTTCCAGAGAAAGTCTGGTTTGCACTGGTTAGTTCTGTCCCAAAGAAACGCAGACCAAACCACAAATCAAGAGTGTTCCCGACAAAGTTTGGCTTGCACTGGTTTTTTCTGTCCCAAAGAAAAGCAAACCAGACCAAACCACAGCTATAGATTGACCCAAACATTGTATGGTTTGCAATGGTTTGTTCTGTACCATAGAAAACCAGACAAACCCACAAATAAAGAGTGTTTCTGACATAGTCTCGATTGCTTTGGTTTGCCCTATCCCACAGAAAACCAGATAATACCACAAATAAAGAATGTTCCAGACAAAGTCTGGTTTGCATTGGTTTGTTCTGCCCCCAAGAAAACCAAACCACAGTTCTAGATTGACCCAGACCATGTATGGTTTGCAATAGTTTGTTCTGTACCATAGAAAACCAGACCAAACCACGAATAAAGAGTGTTCCCGACATAGTCTCGATTGCTTTGGTTTGCCCTATCCCACAGAAAACCAGATAATACCACAGACAAAGATCGTTCTAGACAAAGTCTGTTTTGCATTGGTTTGTTCTGTCCCAAAGAGAACTAGACCAAACCACATAACCGGATTGTTCACAAAAAGTCTGGTTTGCATTGGTTGGTTCTGTCCCAAAAAAACCCAGACCAAACCTCAGATCTAGAGCGTTCTAGACATTGTCTGTTTTTAATTGGTTGGTTCTGTCCCAAGAAAAACCAGATATAACATAGACACGGAGCTATCTAGACCAGGTCTGGAATGCAATGATTTTGCACATACCATCAAGAAACAGATCAAACCACAGACCCAAAGTGGTCAAGAAAAAGTCTGGTTTGCATTGGTTCTCCACTTCCCAAAGTAAACCATTTTAAACCACATACCCTGAGTGTTCCAGATAATGTCTGGTTTACATTGGTATACTCTATCCCTGGGAGAACCTGACAAATCCATAGCAGCCGACACACGAGTAGCATACCATGGTATTGATAGACTATATGTATGTTATAGAATATTTTCAAACCAAGATACCGTATAAAAAAGCAAAACACGTAATGCAATAGAATTAAAACACACAAAGAACATACTGTAAGTAAAAGCTCAAAATGAATTAATAATAGGTTTAAGTAACTCTTTAAGTTCAAGCTGGCAACATATGGAGGGAGACAACGCCTATGAGACAAGTCCTTGGGGAAGTCCCCATTACTACGTCATTCAGGCATTGTATAATAATATTTTGGTAGGATAAACGACCTTCTAGAACCATATTAGGAAGTCCCTTCCTAAAAGTCTCTTATCCTACCAAAATACTACTTTATAGTAGCAAGGGCGTACGCAGAAATTTTTCTATCGGCATTGCGGCCCGAGGTAGATTTTGTGATTGCTTTTTGGCGTTACCTATGTAACCGGTGGATAATATTGTCCATTCACCATAGGAGTGGTCATAACTGACAAATAGTAAAAGCTACCAGATCTACTCTAATGTATCCATTCGACAAACCAAACTATGTGCAAGACTATATATTGATATGTTGTCACCTTTTTCAGTCAAAAGTTGACAAAATTATTTATTTTTATTTTGACCGTTATTTAAATCTTCTGCTAGTTGTCAGCTACCATATTTCCCATTCCGATTGGACTCTGGAAAAATAAAAAAAAAAATTCCCAAACCTAACATTATTTTGTATACAATGCTATTTTCCATTTTTATTATATATTTAACAAACACTTTGACAATACAAACAGTTTACACTAAAATTGCAAAAATAAACCGTTTAAGGGTGCCATTTTGTCAAGATGGCAAATGTAAAATAACCTTATGAGAATGGCACTAAATTCTAATTCACTCCCGATAAAATTATATTAATATGCAGTGGCGGCTCGTAGCTAAAATTAGTGGGGGTGCTGCGCCATAAAAATGTTAACCTTTTTTTNTTTTTAATTGTGTAAAAGGAAAAAAAACATGTATAAACATAAAATTAATTCAGGAACTTGATAAAATCTTAACAAAAAACCACTTACTTTAACTTAAATTGTTACAGTTCAAGCTTGATCTATTCATTTAAAAATTGAATCCATTCTTCTTGTTTTAATATGCGCAAAAGGTTCAATAATATTCTCCTTGATCTATGGGTGACAATTGAAGAAATTTTTCTCCATTTTAAGTACTGCAAGTGCATTTAGTCTTTCTGTTAAATAAAAGAACTGAAAAAAATGAATCAAATAGAATGGGTGGAAGTAGAATAATAATCTAATTCTACACTTTATCACATTCAAGAATATGGTACACGGTTTTTAAGCACAACATACGTTGAGTAAAAGAAAACCTCCTTCCACCATTACGCCAGAGCCGGCACTGCGAGAGCAACAGTTCTCTCCCTACCTGACAGCCCCGCCTTCCTCCCCACCCCACTCCTATATGCGCATGCGCACAATAGTCAAACACCACGTCGCTGGCACTATGAAGCGTCACAGTCCCATACAAAGATTTTTGAATCTTTTCCATAAACTGGGGAATGGCTACTGAAGTACTGACATTAAGTTTAAGGAATATATATTGTACTGCAAAAATAAAGAAGGAATTAAAGAAAAAAGGAATCATTATATTAAATGTTGTCGATAATATCAAGTGGAAATAGGGGGTGCCGCAGTTACGCAGTGGCTATACACGAGCCGCGACTGCTAATATGTAAAATTTCATGTTAGTATCAATAAGTAAACAATTGTAACTCCACTATTACGTCTAGGTTATGTTAGGTTTGGGGATTATTTACATATCACGCCCAGGCTGCGTTAGGCTAGGTTTAGCTTGTTTAGCGTCCCCTTGCGCTGGTGCCATGGGCAGTCACCCGGTTTGCACGGCCATTAAGCCTTCCCTGTCAATGGTGGAGGGGGGAAACTTTAAGGTCAACCCATAATGTGGTACTAGAAAAAACCAACGTACTAACTTTACCTTTATTTTCATTTCCAGAAATTTATGGAGGAAAGAGACCTCCCTTGCCCCAACTTGGTTACGCCCATGCTGGCACCCCGAAAAATCTGTACAAATTTTTATTATTTGAAAACCAGGAAGTTAGATAAAAAAAACATCAGGGAGTACCTTTCATGCCATTAACGAGTATATTTTGTAAAATTATAAAAAATATGCCTTTTTCATCTTATTTAAGAAAAACTAAATTAAAACCAGTTTTCTTGGATACAAATTTACAGAAAGATCTTAGCTAAGACTAGATTTCTCGGATGCAAAGTTACAGAGCATCTTATAAACAATATCGTTAAACTAAAAAAGATTATCTTGAATTTGCTGAAAGCATTTTTAGCACTTCCTTCTCAAATTCCTCTTTTTTCAAATGCAGTTTTTCTGGTTACACTCAGTAAGTATAGTACTTTGAGACGCTCCCCTGTCATAATCTAACTTATGCAGGTGAATATTCTCCGTGAAGTACTTAATGGGGATCTACAGTACAAGTGATTTATGGCTGGGTAAGAGAGATGAGCAGAGCCTTTTTTTTGTGGTAGGGTAAAATATTTCCGCCTCTTTTACTAGATCTGCAGTGTTCAGTTCTTTTAACTGCTCCTTGCTGAGTTTCTTCTCCTTCCACATTGTGTAACATGTTTCGGAGTCGAAGGCTTGCAACCTAAGAAAATTCTAGAAATGCTTGGCTTTCATCTTACAGTCTTGAATGGTCATGATAATAATAATATTTAGCACCGCGTCTTACTACCCGTTCGGGTTATACGCAATGGTCATGATAAGGGGGTGTATAGCCAAGAGTGAAAAATTTGGTAAATATTCTACTGAGAAACGTTGATAAAAAGAAGATACTAAGGTGTCTAGGTAAAGAATTATCAAGGATCACTTCCAGCGCTCTAAAGGGAAGGACGCTGAAGGGCTGGAACAATGTAACTGTTTGGGTTGCCAAATTACTCTAGGCAAAATGAGTCTTAGGCCAAACGACTTTAGGCCAAACTAATTTTATGAATTTAATTTTTAGTCAAATGACTTTAGGCCAAAATGGCTTTTTGTAAAATTAATTTTTAGGCCATTTATTTAAAATGTGTTTATGTTGTCTCCGGAAATTTTCGCTATGATTTGTAGTTATACTACTAGATGGCGAAGTGTGTAATGTTTAGCTAAATAGTATATACTACCGTTTCAAAATACATGTGTCTTCTCTCAATTTAATACTTCCCAAGGTATAGCAGCACGTCCATTAACCTCTAGTACCACTTTTGTATGTTGAACATTTTGCATTGCCAAAGTTTTGTATTAGTTTTGGTAACTTATTGTACCACAAATAAAAGGCTTTGTACCCGTACCCTTTTTTATTAATTAGCATATACATGTGGCCACTCCATTTTAATAATTTTGTTTTATTTTGAATTTTGAGCTTTTTTCAGTGCCAAATTATATTTTATCTGTCTTTCTGCCTATATTTGATTATTGATTTTGTTAAATGAATTAATCCACCATTCATTTTTAATAATTATATTGACTTACTCGAGTTTTCCCAAGGCTTCGCTCACATTTAAGTTTGGTAAATTAAGTCGTTTTAAGTGAATCTTCTAAAATTTATGCACTTGAGCATTACATGATTATTAAAAGCACTTGTTAAGCCTCACTTTCTTAAAATAAAAATAACTTTTTTAAGTTATAACACAAAAACGAGGCATTTATTATTTCATTGATTACTTTATTTTCTGATAGGAACTTTGTAGAAGTTTATTAAGAATAGTAAAATTTAGTAAAATATTCATAAAATATCACGTTTGTTTTAACATTTTATGACGGAAATATTATTCATGGAAAATATGTATTTGCCATTTGGAAGAATGAGGTTTTTTTCCTATAACAAAGATGGTTCATGTCAGCTTTTGTTTTTATAACACATAAAGGAAGACCTTTTTCAACAGCCAACATGGCATAGGTACTTTAAAAAACAAACTTCAACATTCTGTCTTTTTTCCTAGCAAACTCGTTAGTAACTTGTTCACTTGGAATGTTAAACTGTCTATGCACAGACATTAGAGCTAATCCAGTGAGACAGTTCTGGCCATAGGAGTTCCTAAGGTATATTTTGAATCTTCTCAAAGTTGAAGAGTGTTTTTTCAGCAGTTAAGGTTTCAAATAAGTTCAGCACCACAAAAATGTTCTGGTAAAATTCACTCTTGCACTCACTAAAAACGTCAATGTTACGACAGTCGAATCAGTTCAATAAATTTTCCACATCTCAAACTCAGTTTGCAATAGATTTAAGTCAACTTTGGCTTTGTATATCTCTACATTTTCTATACGCAATGACTTTTCAGAGCAAACAGCGGTATCAAGTTGTATAGGCTGGAGAGCATTTTCTTGGGATCTGCAAACCTACTTTCAGTTGATCTATCAAATTGTCCAGAACCGGAATAGCTACAGTAACACGAACATATTGTTCAGGATCATCAGTCCCGATGTTACTGCGATATCGCTTGAGAGATGCCATTCGTGGCATACAAATCTCTTTATGAACATCAGCTAGTAATGATTTGGCCATTTTGAAAATATTTGAAAACTTGTCTTCATTGTTGGTTCTTGTATTTTCATAATGTAAATTAACATTCTCAACATAATCAACTGCTGACCTTAAAACACAAAGAGGATATTGAAGGACTTTACATAATGTAAATGTAGTAGAAAATACCTTTGCCAAAATGCAAAGGCCTACAACAAACACATTTTAAAGGATTGACTTCAAACATGAGGAAACTGTAGATGAAATTCTAATATCTTGATTATTACTTAAATCTTCTAAAGTTTCTATGGTGGCCTTATGTTATATTTCCTTGAATTTCAAACAGTTGTCATGTTTTTATACCGAACTTGTCTCACATATCACCGTTAATGTCTTCCATTGCGAATCAGGTAAATCGGATTTGATATGTGCCTGTCCTTTTGGGTAATGATCTTATGAAAGTTGCAATAGACTTTACAGTTCGAATGCAATTTATGATGCTTGATAGGGCACAAGAATGACACCAAGCTAAATCTGAAGAATGCATACTGCAATTAACATTTAGGGCTTCTGAATAAGTTTGTCTGATTAATGCCTGAACTCCTTTGAATGATCCTTTCATTTCAGGAGCACCATCATAAACTTGTCCAATCATATTATTACAGTCAATATAAAAATTATGAAGAGACTAAATAATAATATGTGCCAGACCATGGACCGTTGTATTTTCAACGTCAGCAAAACAAAGTAAATCTTCTTTGGTTATTAAGAAATTTCCCATCTTTTTTTTGTGTATCTTACACAAAGAGATATTTTTTCATGTACAGATATATCTGCTGTTTCATCAACTAACATCGAAAAGATCTTAGCATCGTTGACATTCCTCACTATTTGTTTTTGAACTATTTTTCCACTGATACTTATCAATTAATTTCGAATCCTTGGACTGATATCAGAAGCATTCAGATAAACATTCTCAAAATGTTTAAATAATTAGTTTCTCATCCTCAGATTTCATTTTCATCTTTAACAGCACTCTAACATTTTTATCGTGCAACATTTGCTCATCGCCTTTGACCGAAATTGGCACAGAATCGTTGTTTCCTCTGAGTGCAAGATCCTGCCGACCACAAAATTTTATAGTTCCAAATATGGAAGATAATTTTTCACTGTTTTCTTCCCCTTGCTTTCTTCTTGCATAATCAACACTATTTCTTATGTCCAGGTTTTCTTCTCTTGATGCTTTTATGAAGCTACTGCTGATCATAATTGCCTTTTTTTATGATAATTATGGTTGTCATGGGCTTTAAACACCTATAAGGCATATTTCAAGGTTTTATATGGCTCTTTCACAAGTGATTTTGACTTTTGAATTGATCGTTTTCCGCCAAAGTGTTTGGAAAACAAAACGCAATATTTACTAAGTACACCATCATTTTTATTGAAGAAAAAACAGGGAAAGTGGGTTTGCCATTGTCTTTGGAAAACCGGAGATATCTTTTTCCACTTGCAGGAAGTTGAAACGGATCCTCTGGAATCCACGGATTAGTTAAAAGTATTTAATTTTAATCTCGTCATCTATTTTTTAATTGAGGTATTCGCCTAAATCTAAAAGGTCTAGTTCAAAATCAATATTGATAGCATCATAAGGGGTCAAGAGCAGAGTCCGGAGCTATACTGGTGGTTTCTTGTGATGTGGTCACATCAGATTTAACACGGTTACATAATCTTTTATTCTTTACGGAGCAAATTGAATAACGAAAATTGAGAGCCTTGACGCTTTGTCATCACAGTTTTTCTCTGTGATATAAAAATAAAATAAAATTAAAATATATGAATTTTGTGATTATAAGTTTAGATAAAATTGACATTTTATCTATAAGTAGTCAATATTTATTTTCTGATTGATTAAATTCTAAATTAAATACGGTGTTCAAAACCCCCGTATGTACGGTTCTTTTTTATTTTGAGGGGTTTAAACCCCCATAACGCCCCCCCCTGGGTACGGGCTTGTCAAACAATGGTAAACGTTCAACAACAATATTCTAAATATTTGACTAATTATTCCAAAGTCTATCTCCTACATAAGGTGTTGACACCTCACCAGCAACTGAGGAACCATTAACCAGTTTGATACACACGCGGAAGTAGATTGATATTTATTCATATCTAAACAGTGATAGTAAAAGAAAATATAATTTTTCTCTGTGTTAAGATTGGTTGATCTTACAGGAAGCTAGTTTTCAATATGATAAATTATTTACAACATAATATCAACTTGAATGGCAATTTCCTTTGAAGACTCATCTCGATTCTCATTTAGGAAAACAAACATGTTTTAACAACATTTTTAACCGTCCGAGTGGATATACTAGAGCACAAAACGAGAGATACAAGGAATAGGGTATCAAGTAGTGTAGAGAGGTTAGACCATTTTCTATGAATAAATTACAATCGATTCACATGAAACTTTAAACACCACGTTTCATTAAAAAATGATGTATTTTTATTTTTAATAATTAAAAATGAAAAATACGGCAATTATTGTGCACTGTACGCTACACACTATTTACTATTATATATGCGTTATATAATGATTCAAGCCAAGCCAAAAGTTTATTGATTAGATTAAGATTATATATATTTGATGGACATGTTTTATGTATAGCAAATGTTATACTTTATTTTGTGTTGCCGCGGATTTTTAAATATAAAATAGTGATTTATATTCTTATATTGGGAGTGAAAAATTTAAAATAGCTATTCACTAAAATTGTCTCTAAAATATGTGTTTCACCAAAGGCCTAAGAGGTTTCACATTATCACACAGTAGAGATATGCAGCGTTGAATCTCTAAACTAACTTTCACAGGCTTCAAAACTACCATGCAATGAGCCTATCTTCTACAGTATAAGATTCACCCTTATCTTTCGTATTAGCCGATTAAAAATATCTCAAATAAATAAATAATGTCCTTACAATAAACCAAAATCCTCCACAATCAATGTTTTACTGGGCGAACAAACCATTGAATGGTTTAAGAAATATAATATGTTTAGTATTTAGTTGGTAAGTACTTAATAAGACGAATTCCATATATATTGAGAAATGTAGTCAAACAGTTCTTTACCCAGCAATTATTTTGGGGTGATTAGTCGCTATTGTTTCTTAACAAAAGTTTTTTTTTCGCATTGGATAATCGTTAATTTTACTTGTTGAGAGGAGGAAATACATTTATTTTATTTACGTCAAAATACATAAAGACTTATTTTTTTGTTATTATAAACAGCTGATTATGCTTCGATTATTGTTAATTAATTAAATACGTCCTAAATATTTATTTTAACACATTGCCATAGTAAAGTAGCTTAATCCTCGCCAAAACCATCGTTTTACAATAAATTGAAGAAGAGAAAAATGTAAATTTTAAATAGATACAAAATATAATAACTACAAGATTGACTTTTATAACATAACTATCTAAACCCCTTAAGGTTAACTTTAAGTTACTTCGCTAGGGATTGATAAACAACGAATGAATGGTAGATATGAGAGTTATTTGAGCCGCTGGGGACTATATAAGAGATTTATACTACTACTAATCTATTTACAATCTTAAAAATCAAATGATCTGAATTACTGTACTTGTCTTAGCAAACTTACCCAAGAAATATGGAGGTCCCATTATATGAATTGGAGCCTGAGGCTGCTCACTGGAACCTTACCAATCGTATTAACTTGGACAATATTAAGATGGACAGCAATTTTGCATGGCTTCTTTGTTCCTTGGTATCAGCGATGGCTTGGGTTATCTACATCACATACTACAATGCAAGGGTGATAGGCTTCTTTATCACACGACTCCTCAACAAGCTATTTATTCACACCGGATACATGCAAGTTGGTAAGTTGAGTTATAGTCCGCTTAGTATGAATGTCTGAACACACTTTATTTATTACATTACCAAAATTAATTAGGATCTACTGTCTAACACCTTAGCTCAGCTGGTAGCATGTCTGTCTACTGAGCTAAGGGTTCCGGGTTCGACTCCTGGCATGGTCGAAAAATATTTTGTCGGTGAAATGTGATTTTACCCTTTGACAGTGATGAATTAATGGCTGGGGACTGGATGTTGTGCCTGTCCTAGTCTTAAGATATATTAATAACCAAGCCCTTATTTGTTGTTGTAGTAGAGAAGATTAAATTTTGTTTGGTTAGAATAGAAGGCCAATTAATTATAAACATAGTACCGCTAACTATTGCACACTAAAACATTTTATTTGTCTTGACACCATCTTTGTACTATTCCATTCCTATTAGTTTTTAAAATATATTACAAATGTTTTTGTTGAAGGCTAGGAGTTTTGTGATTCAAATTAGTTTACAAACATATCAGTAGATTTATGTGAATAGACATTTTCTCAAGTTATGTTTTTAGTATTATTTATTAATTTTATTATTTAACACCACGTCTTAATACCTGTTCGGGTTATACTCTTTAAGTAATAATCACGTTAATGGGTTAGGAATCAGGAAGGTTGAATTTAGAGAAAGTGAACCTGCATTTGTGTGGAGGCAGAATGAAAACCCATTTAGGAAAAATCACCCCCAGTTCATTCGACTGAGATTCAAACCTCGATCTCCCCGACCTCGGCAGGCTTGCTCAACACGAAACCAGCGCATTAGCTAACTACGCCAATGAGGGTCCAGACAATGTTAAACAATATGATGCAATGCTATTCTGTGATATAAGTGAGTACATTATTAACTAACTTATCTAGTATTAGAAAACCTACATACACTTAATTTTTTATTGTTACTTGCTTTGGTGGCTGCATACTCTAAGGTGTCAGTCTCTTAATAGACTAAGCTGATGACAGGGAGATTGAGGTTGTACTAAGAGTGGTTTTTACCTAAATGGTATTCCGCTCTACCTCGATGCAAATGCAGGCACAATTCCTTTAAATGCAACTTAACTCATCTATACTTCACAACTAACATACTATCATACATATTTTT
>CABFVX010011072.1:0-11857 GCA_902151425.1 Timema shepardi | reverse complement strand
CCAGTCCACCCCTGTCTACAAGGATATCTCCCAGTCCACCCTTGTCTACAAGGATATCTCCCAGTCCACCCTGTCTACAAGGATATTCAGAAGGTAGATAAAACATCAAACCTCCGGTATCCGAACCACACCTGGTGTGACAACAATAGAATGTTAGAGTGGCTATTGTGACTGTCCCTTCTCTTCCATTGTTTTATTTTCCTTCGCTCGTGTCCGACAATTTGTTTTTATTGTCTGTGAGAATGGACACTTTGAGTAACACGCTCGTGAGACCCTGATAACAAAACTAACAGGTGTTGTGTGTCTGTGTGGGTGTTATTACTTCAGATATTATGACAGTCCCTTCACCGAGCCTTGGTTCCCTTTCCCGCTGATATATTCTTACGTAACTTTCACACAGACATTAAACCCGCTCTATCAAAAGTGTGGCCGCGTAACTGTTGCCCCAACGGCGACATTTTCCCCTCTGGCCAAGCGAACAAGGTCAACAGCGCCTTTCGACACTCTCCGTTTTTCCATCACACTATAGTAAGGACACCCTAGCCTCGCTCCTGTGACGTCACTGCCTCAAAACATGGTTTGACTGACTTATCTCGTCTATCGCTATATAATAAGGACCTAACCAAACCCTTGAGTACACACAGCATTTTATTATTTACAGAAATACAAAATAAACTTTGTTCTACAGGATAAATCAGGTGACTTGTCTAAGAAGAAATAAACAAAACTTCAAATTAATATAATTTGTGATATGACTGCCACCTTGCGGAACCTACAAGAACTTGGATATAATCCTGTAAAACCTGTTTTGTGGTTTCTTTGACGTGTTGAATTGAATTGAATTGAAGGATCCAATACAAATTGTTCTTGTTTAATCAAGTGTTAAGTTAATAGACGGACTATGATCAACGCTCCACTGCGCATGCCTGTCCCAACTCTCTAGCTAGACTGGCCTTGCAGTCGTAGCGTGTCGCGACCTTGTTCTCTGGTCCGTGGAACTGTGACTAGAAACGACTTTCTGGGAGAATGTTAAGCCCCGCATTGCTCAACACAAGTTTAGTAAACAATCGTTAGCCAACTTATTTTATTCAACTCATTCACGTTAAGTCAAATCGCAATTTCTCTCATCTAGATTCTAATGAAATCTCGTTTGTTCGAACTTTACAATTTTACAGAATTTTATGTAACAATATATTACATGTATCCATTTATTAAATGTATTTTTTTTAAATAAATAAAAGTACTAATTGAAAATTATTCGAATAACACTAAAAGCTAGCACGTTTTTACAGAATTAAAAGATTTTCCATTTTGGTATAACTTTATACCATAATCAACAACATACCTTATCAAAACATTTAAATTTTATTAGTTTTTTTTTAGGTTTTGAATTTAAGAAAAATACACAATTTAATCGAATAGATACTCCTCTTTCTTCAAATTAACGTAGACTTACATAAAAAGTACTACATCAGTTTTTAAATCACAAATTTCATTTATTGAAAAATACTTTAGCATTTATTAATTAATATAATATTTTACAGCTCAAAATATATTGTAGGTCTTGGCCGCTGGTCAAAAAAAAAAGTAATTGTTGCATTGACTAAATACAATCAACCAGTTGATCTATTTTATTCAAATGTTCTATTATTAATCTATTAATTATAGACACCACCGATTGAAAATAAACAACATTATTACAAACTAAATTCCCTCTGACCTATCTTTTTCTTTTACTCTCGCTATTACAATAAATAAATTTAAATTGAACAAAGAGATAGACACACTATTCCAAAATTACATTATTAGCAACAAGATTCTTGTCTGACAGTTATAAAAGCTACGAAACCTAATTGTAATTATATTCCTATATTAAGCAGTCTCTTTTTAAAGATACAATCATTACGAATAAAATAGGTTTGTATTATCTGAAAGGTCCATTTTTTTATCAATGATTATTGTTGGGAGAGGTAATGCAATGATTGTACACTTATTGTAGACATATAACTTGATTGTTTATTTTGGTCCTCGGTTTATTCAGTTACAAAAACCAAACAAATAACTTTTTTTTAAAAAACATAAATAACCAAGCACATTTAGGTGTAGTTATATTTTATATAACTTTCGTTACATAGAAAGTAATATTTTACATTACAAACAAAAATATATAATAATAAATAATATATTACTATCTTAGAACCCAAATAGAAGTGCTAATATAAATAAAAAAATATATCTACATAAACAAAACAACAATAAATACGAGATACATTGTTTGGTCCAATTGAAACAGCAAAAGCTGGGTAGGCAACAATGTTGTTTGATTATACTAATATATTATTTGAATAACCCTATTTACATTTATATTACTAAACGACGACATTATGGTAACCTTTCCTCAACATTTTATAATCGTATACACATTTTCTTCTCTACCAAACATTGGTAAAAATAAAACAATTTACAAAATATATAATCTAGTTACCTCCTAACAATGTCAAGAGACAATAACACAGTTTTAAAATTTCGAATATGTTTTAAATTACCTCTTTACTGAGAATATATTATTAATTGCTATTGTTTCAAATGAAAACTTAAGCAGAACAGTAATTCAATTTATTTTTAAATGATTGATATAAAATCAATACAGTTCTGGTCAAAGAAATAGGAACAATTATTTGAACACATTTAAAAACACAGTCTCTGCAAAACTTGGTAACAAAAAAATAAATTCAAATACTACAACATTATTATATTAGAGTAACTATATCACCATAGTTTTTATAGAATATTTTGGCAACCAAAGTTTATAATTTTTGTTTTCACAACAAAACGTTATTATTGGTCCATATTAGAAACTCGCTGAAATTTTTAATGAGCGGGAAATTATTGTTGTGCGCATTTTACCTGCTCGAATATTTTCTACTGTTTGAACCTCGCTTCACGGTCGAAGAACGCTCGCATTGTAGGAATATTTTCCCGCTCTAGAGAAGAAATAATGTTAATAGGCTGTTCCCAACCTTTATTTAGTTCAAGAACGATTCGAAAAATTACCAAAATATTACGGACCATTCTTAAAATAATATGATTAATTTTAAAACATACTTTTTATGAGGGCCTTTAACCAAGAATACAGCTATCTATCTATTTATAATTTGAGTTACGTTAGTATATATAATATATCTTAATATATATTTATATAAATAATATATATTAATATATAATATAGTTATACGTATATTAATTAAATAAATATATAAATTAGTTTTCATTTTAATTATGTATGTATAGATATTAATGTTTTTAAATTAAATGTTATATATATCAACTTAAGACGGAATTACAAAGTAACATTTTGCAGTTTTTAAGAAATACAAAGGGCAATAAATGGACACGTTTGACCTCACGTGCAACAGGCTGGTAATGGCCGATATAAAGCAAACAAGATGGCGGTGCTTGTGTCAGAACGTACAGCAGCAGACCATCGAGGTGAAACCTTTGTATGCACTGTCAGGATTAGACTCGGAGACCGAACAGAGAAAGCTACTTTTGTTGTTGACATCGCGGTGCTTTTACGCCCTAGTTGGCGAGTCCAAGGTGCTAATGACCCTAAAGTACTCGGGGGGGGCCTGTCAAAATACGAAGGGGATCATTTCTGAACGAGCACTTAGGACAAAAGATAAGGAACTAACACAATAAGCGTGATAACAGTAATAACAGAAATGCGTTTGGACTCCACATATCAAAAACAAGTCGTTCAAGCTCAGCACCAAATTAATACTGACGTCATTCCCCTAGTTTAATATATATGTTTACACAAGCAAGCAGGGGGTTGGGGAAGTTTGTAGCGCTATTGTTGGCAAGCGTGGGTCACGTGATATTAGCGAGCTACTGCCGTCAATGAACCAATATGTGGCTACGAGGTACAGGGCCAATCAGAAACCAGGGACTCATAGACACAGTGTGAGTGAATTAGAGGGAGGATGTGTTCAGGAAGTAATATCGGAGGAGAGAAAGAGGGAAGGACTGGGTATGTCCTCTTGGAGGAGGGTATAAAGGTATTGTAAGAGCTATAGTAATACTACACATCACATGACAGAACGAGCAGTGCGGGTGGCGTCAGAAGATAAGAAGGGGGTAACTCTAATAAAGGAGCTGCTATTAAATAGCAGTCACTGGTGATGATGATGATGATGATGAGTGTGAACCGACTACATAATGGAAGTGCAACAGACGTCAGGGAGGAGTTGTGAATAGCAGATCTGGATCAAGGGGTGCAGAGAGAGAGATAGAGAGGACAGAGGGTGTCTCAGGAGGGCGGGCACCCCAGGGCAGCCCTGCCCCTCCCCCAGGCCGCGAGCAATCACTTTCCCGGCTCCCCCTCGCCCAGGACGTCCTCGGCCAAGGTCCTGATCTCCCGCCATGCCAGCCGGATGTCTTCAGACTCTGTGAACCTGGAGCAAACCGCCAGACGCAGGAAGTACGTGTCCCGGACCTTGGACGGCACCAGGTGGATCGTGCCATGGCCGTTGATCTTCTTCAGCAGGGACTCGTTACGCTCGTTGGAGCCCTGGAGCATGCGCACAAGGACACAACAATCAGATTAAATAGCCTTGACAGGACTACATCACTCCAAGGACCAGGGAAGATAATAATCCGCCATAATTGAGCGAGAAAACAAGAGAGTGTGGCAACCAGAGTAGACCACGTGAGCATGAACAGATAACCCTCGTGGTGACAATATGATTAATTAATCTCACTGACCCCAGAACACCATATCCATCCTCATTGTCCTAAGAAGCAGTGGCCCGAGACTGATAATTCCTGCAAAGTGTCCTGACCTTTAGGCGGAAGCAGACGAGTCCTAGGACGACCTCGGTGATGATTTCGAAGCGGTCGTCTTCCCCGACCAGGTCCTCGAACTCGTGCGCGAGCGCAATCTGGCTTCGGATGTGTTTCTGCAGACCCTCCACTCCGTACAGTCTGAGCACGAACCACAGCTTGAGGGCGCGGAACCTCCTGCCCAGGGGGATCTGCCAGTGCTGGGGACATCAGGACATTGTCAGTGGTGGGCCTACTAACAGCCTACTAACAGCCTACCAGCAGCCTACTAACAGCCTACCAGCAGTCTACTATCAGTATAGTAACAGACTGGTAACAGCCTACTTGGGCCTTCCACTAGAACACTATTCTGATGTTGCAATATCAGGGTCAAGGTAAGCACAGTAGAGGGCCTTCCACTAGAACACTATTCTGATGTTCCGATATCAGGGTCAAGGTAAGCACAGTAGAGGGCCTTCCACTAGAACACTATTCTGATGTTCCGATATCAGGGTCAAGGTAAGCACAGTAGAGGGCCTTCCACTAGAACACTATTCTGATGTTCCAATATCAGGGTCAAGGTAAGCACAGCAGAGGGCCTCTCACTAGAACACTATTCTGATGTTCCAATATCAGGGTCAAGGTAAGCACAGTAGAGAGCCTTCCACTAGAACACTATTCTGATGTTCCGATATCAGGGTCAAGGTAAGCACAGCAGAGGGCCTCTCACTAGAACACTATTCTGATGTTCCGATATCAGGGTCAAGGTAAGCACAGCAGAGGGCCTCTCACTAGAACACTATTCTGATGTTGCGATATCAGGGTCAAGGTAAGCATCAGTAGAGGGCCTTCCACTAGAACACTATTCTGATGTTCCGATATCAGGGTCAAGGTAAGCACAGTAGAGGGCCTTCCACTAGAACGCTATTCTGATGTTGCAAGATGCTGATCGAGTTACAAAACATGTCCTCAATGTAGAACAGGCCAATGTAGGTCTAGCACAATATTATGGGTGCAGCAGTGATGCTTGTCACTTCTCAACTCCTCAGAAACACAGCACCAGTGTAAGAGAGAGAATCCTCTCAAATTCCCAGCACTCTCACCAAGTATAGTGATCTGACTTGATCGTCAGATGCCAGATAAAACAAAGGACATCATAAGGAGCTTCTGAGATTACTCCGGCCAAACCATTAGGACCAGAATGGATAATATTTGGTTATTGTCCACTGTCCACTGCACGGGGAACTGTAAGGCTAGAAGCTCGCGGCACCCGATTCACGGGACTATTCTCACCCGGTAGTCGGGCGCGTCCCCTTGATGATCGTGCTTTAGGTAGAGTGGGTCCACGTTGAAACTGTTCACCACGTCCATGGGATCTTTCAACCTGCAACACAGGACACTGATCACACAACAGTCACACGATATACTCAGCGGGAATCTTCTGACCGTTCTGCACAGCGAGATTTGATGAGAATGAGATCGAAGGTCGACCACTTGAGACAAACAAACATGTCATCAGGTGTAAGACACACCTCCTGTTAAAATCGTGTAGAGCATCCCTCCCTGCTGCTATCATATTCACAAGAGGAACTAAAACACACCGTTGAAGGCCAGACGTACACCAAGTGTGTCTAAAGTCCCACATCTCCCCTGAGAACAGCACCGCAAGTACAACCAACCCGCAGTCGTTCAATCGGAGGCAAACTTCACCACATGGCGGAACAGTCGAAGTTGACCAGCATCCACTTGTGAGGGTTGAAGTTGAACGAGTCCGCTTTATCGACGCCGGCCATTAGGTAGCGGTACTCTGGGCAGATGAAGGCGGCGCCTGTGGGAGGTACACACACATCAACATACAGAGCTGGTAGGAGGGACTTGTCGGTAAGACACAGGGGGACATTCAGTAGGTAGTTTATCTGCCTCCTAAGCTAGGGGTCCTGAGCTCTGTTCCGAGCACGGCAGATACATCTACCATTGGTTAACATGCAGATTTCCCCTTTTAACAGTGATACATTAATGGCTGGGGGTATAGGTGTTGTGTATGTTCTATATTTAAGTTAGGTGTTGATATATAATCAGTCGGTTCAGAAAGTGGGCATTTGAATACCAAAAATACAATTTTAGTAATTTATTCAAATAATATGTTTGGTCACAGAATCTGCTCCAATTTACTCGCTTTGTGCCTATTTCTTTGGTTCCGTGATCACGATCAACTTAACATCACGATCAACTTAACATTCACGATAAACTTAACATCACGATCAACCTAACATTAACGTAACCATAGCTCTTGATTACATTGCTCTCGACGTGATTGGTTGGCTAAGACACGTGGTACCCTTCATTAGTTCTAACATGAACAGTTCCTAAGTTGATTAAACGTTTTACCCGCTTCGAGGGTTGCATGGTCTAAGGCGCTACTCTCGCAATATACTAGGCTGCCGACGACGGGGATATCAGGGTTCGATCCCAGTCAGGCTTCCTGAGGTTTTTTTTCTCCTAAATAATTTCTCACTATCTCTCTTTCTCTGAAAGAAAATGCGGGTACACGTCCTCTAAACTCAACTTTCTTCATAAATAATCCATAAGCGTAATTAATAAATAGACAACGCCAGGCTCTCCACCGTGGTTCGGATTCCACGTTAAACTGTAGGTCCTCCATTTCATCTCACAATCACCCTAACACTACACATTAGCGTAAGTGTGTATAACCCGAACGGGTAGTAAGACGCGGTGCTAATAATAATAATAATAATCCACACATACTTGGAATACAGTGGCGGCTCGTGGAATGTTTACAAGGCTCGGCGGAACTCCACCAGCAAAATCTTTCTTCAAACATTGCCCTTATTGTGTATGTGGTCGGTCAAATGGATACCGACAGTCAAGGGGGAGTTGACCGGTACAGTCCCATCAACCCTATCGTGCCCTGGTAGCAACCCACGGGCTTCTCTTGCGGACAACCTCCTGAACTAGCGTCAGTCGACAATAGGGCGTAGAGACGCTTACCGGCGTACGCTGCGTCCACGTGCAGCCAGACGTCCTCCTGGTTGCAGATCGGTCCCATCTCGTCCAGGGCGTCGAAAGAGCACGAGCAAGTAGTTCCCAGCGTCGCCACCACCTGAGACATGAGCGATACACGAGGTTTCAACTCGACTTCTGAGACTGGCTCCTGGACCACTACTCTCAGGAGGTCCCAGACACTGACAGCCCAGGGCGTGTAAAGCGTCTGGTGGTTGCCCCAGCGATGACCTTTGTGATGCCCTCTCTCCCCCCTTCGTGTGTTTACAGTGGATAGTCCAATTAGTCTAGTGTACTGCGCGGGACTAGTTAGTAGTTTGAGAGTGAGAGTGAACTATTGTCAGGAGTATAAGAGAGAGAGAGAGAGTGAACTATTGTCAGGAGTACAAGAGAGAGAGAGAGTGAACTATTGTCAGGAGTACAAGAGAGTGAATATCAGGGATACAAGAGAGTGAGTGAACTATTGTCAGGAGTATAAGAGAATGAATGTCAGGGATAAGAGAGAGTGAATGTCAGGAGTACAAGAGAGTGAATGTCAGGGATACAAGAGAGTGAATGTCAGGAGTACAAGAGAGTGAATGTCAGGGATATAGGAGAGTGAGAGTGAACTATTGTCAGGGATACAAGAGAGTGAGAGTGAACTATTGTCAGGGATACAAGAGAGAGAATGTCAGGGATACAAGAGAGTGAGTGAACTATTGTCAGGAGTATAAGAGAGTGAGTGTCAGGGATACAAGAGAGAGAGAGAGAGAGAGTGAGAGTGAACTATTGTCAGGGATACAAGAGAGTGAGAGTGAACTATTGTCAGGGATACAAGAGAGTGAGAGTGAACTATTGTCAGGGATACAAGAGAGTGAGAGCGAACTCACGTAGAAGGGGATGAGTCCCGCGCGCCGGTCCTCCATGATGGCTTGTTCCAAGGTGTCCCCACGCAGCCGGAAGTTGTCGTCGGTCGGAAGTGAGCGCAGTTTCACCCCTCCCAGTAGACCCGCCCTCTCCACCGAGGAGTGCGCCTGGTCTGAAAACACACTCCGTGGTTAGGATAGCATCCCTGGAATTAACTAGCCGTGGCCCTGAAAACACACTCCGTGGTTAGGATAACATCCCTGGCATTAACTAGCCGTGACCCTGAAAACACACTCCGTGGTTATGATAGCATCCCTAGCATTAACTAGCCGTGGCCCTGAAAACACACTCCGTGGTTATGATAGTATCCCTGACATTAACTAGCCGTGGCCCTGAAAACACACTCCGTGGTTAGGATAGCGTCCCTGGCATTAACTAGCCGTGGCCCTGAAAACACACTCCGTGGTTAAGATAACATCCCTAGCATTAACTAGCCGTGGCCCTGAAAACACACTCCGTGGTTAGGATAGCATCCCTAGAATTAAGTAGCCGTGACCCTGAAAACACACTCCGTGGTTAGGATAGCATCCCTCGCATTAACTAGCCGTGGCCCTGAAAACACACTCCATGGTTAAGATAAAATCCCTAGCATTAAGTAGCCGTGGCCCTGAAAACACACTCCGTGGTTAGGATAGCATCCCTAGCATTAACTAGCCGTGACCCTGAAAACACACTCCGTGGTTAGGATAGCATCCCTAGCATTAACTAGCCGTGACCCTGAAAACACACTCCATGGTTAGGATAGCATCCCTAGCATTAACTAGCCGTGGCCCTGAAAACACACTCCGTAGTTAGGATAGCATCCCTGACATTAACTAGCCGTGGCCCTGAAAACACACTCCGTGGTTATGATAACATCCCTGGCATTAACTAGCCGTGGCCCTGAAAACACACTCCGTGGTTAGGATAGCATCCCTCGTATTAACTAGCCGTGGCCCTGAAAACACACTCCGTGGTTAGGATACCATCCCTGGAATTAACTAGCCGTGGCCCTGTAAACACTCCGTAGTTAGGATAGCATCCCTGACATTAACTAGCCGTGACCCTGAAAACACACTTCGTGGTTAGGATAGCATCCCTCGCATTAACTTGCCGTGGCCCTGAAAACACACTACGTGGTTAGGATACCATCCCTGGAATTAACTAGCCGTGGCCCTGAAAACACTCTCCGTGGTTAGGATAGCGTCCCTGACATCGTAGTGTAGATGAGGAAAATATCCGTTTTGATTGAAATTAAACACCAGACGCTCAGAATCTATGTAAAGTCGATATCCCCTGATGAGTTAACCTTCAACCATAAAGTCAGAGAGGTATCTCTCTATAGAAATGGTATCAATACAAAATTTCGAGTACATTTTAGAACGATAATCTACAAACATCACTGCAATGGTCCAGTAGTTTATAATTTAAGTTTAATATCTGGGTGTCACAGGATTCCTGATGACAATGAGAAATGGTTGAGGTCTTAAAGCAAAGAAAGAGATCTTGATCTGTAGATTTTCCCCATAAACCACCAAACTTGGGAACTTTCTCCGGGTTTTACTACAAACCACGTTTACTTGGAAAAGCGAGGAAGTCGACTTGGAGGATTTTTCGTCGTAAAAAATAAGAAAATCTTGATGGGATAAAACGAGATAGAAAACAATCTGATTGGTTTTATTAGGATAACGCTCATATACAACATACTTCAAACAAAACTTAACACGACCATAATATCGTATCCCACTTTCAATATCTCCCTCACTTGGAGATAGATATTCTGTTGGGACTCTAGGGCGCTAATTAACTTGGTTGTATCACGGATGTAGCGTTGCCATGGCAACCATCTCTCTGACAGGAGAGGGTAGAGGTATAAATTAATTACCTAGTCCTCATCAATACCTTCGTTTCCTTACTGATGGCTTTTAGGAGCACCTAACACCATATTCATGACGGGAAACATTGATTGGAAGTCACGAATGTCAACTGATGGCCTTTAGGAGCACTTAGCACCATATTCATCACGGGAAACATTGATTGGAAGTCACGAATGTCAACTGATGGCCTTTAGGAGCACCTAACACCATATTCATCCCGGGAAACATTGATTGGAAGTCACGAATGTCAACTGATGGCTTTTAGGATCACCTAACACCATATTCATCACGGGAAACATTGATTGGAAGTCACGAATGTCAACTGATGGCTTTTAGGAGCACATAACACCATATTCATCACGGGAAACATTGATTGAAAGTCACGAATGTCAACTGATGGCCTTTAGGAGTACCTAACACCATATTCATCACGGGAAACATTGATTGGAAGTCACGAATGTCAACTGATGGCCTTTAGGAGCACCTAACACCATATTCATCACGGGAAACATTGATTGAAAGTCACGAATGTCAACTGATGGACTTTAGGAGCACCTAACACCATATTCATCACGGGAAACATTGATTGGAAGTCACGAATGTCAACTGGACTTTAGGAGAACCTAACACCATATTCATCACGGGGAACATTGATTGAAAGTCACGAATGTCAACTGATCGCCTTTAGGAGCACCTAGCACCATATTCATCACGGGAAACATTGATTGGAAGTCACGAATGTCAACTGATGGCCTTTAGGAGCACATAACACCATATTCATCACGGGAAACATTGATTGGAAGTCACGAATGTCAACTGATGGCTTTTAGGAGCACATACCACCATATTCATCACGGGAAACATTGATTGGAAGTCACGAATGTCAAAGTTTTTAGAAATTACTTTTAATTGCTTCGTAAAGCTATATTGTTAATCAAACGTGCTATCAAAACATCTAATAAAACTTTCCTAAGGTTTATTTTACTTAGGCTTTTAAGTAACTAATTAAGGTAAAAAATTATTAATAAAACCATAAGGGCTTTTGGTGGCAAGAAATATTATAAATGCATGAAATAATTAAAAAGAAGTAAACTATTCACATTTCTATCGTCTTATACCTGGCCCTCAAAATTTGTAACATAAAATGTCTGTCTGTCCCTAGAACATTCAGGGACCAGTGTTTACTCACCGGAGGGAGCCGTAGCCCTGTCTGTCCCTAGAACACTCAGGGACCAGTGTTTACTCACCGGAGG
>CABFVX010011070.1:0-11859 GCA_902151425.1 Timema shepardi | reverse complement strand
AAAAAAAATGGATTGTTGAAATAAAATGTAATTTAGACTACAATAAAAAAATATAAAATAGACAATTATTTTGTGGATTTATTTTGTTTCCTTTTTTACCACATCCCATTCCTACCCATGGAATTCCGGATAGTTATAATTCTAATTTTTTACCAAATAAAATGGTATTGTTGAGACAAGAAAGAAGAAGAGAAAAAAAATCAATAAAATTAATATTCATATATAAAATAAAATGTTAATTAATCCTCTGAATTAGATAGTCTTTCTGAAAGTTCTTACATTATTAGTGTCGTCGAGAACGGTCAGTGAACGGTCGGCCGACCAGCCGAACCCAAACCGTGTGGAAGAGTAACAGTTAAACCCTTAAAAGTTTAAAATGTCTACCGGATCCGACGTTGACATCACGGAGGTGGAAGAAGAAGAGGACAGCATATCCGAGGAGTCCCAGGATGAGAACATGGACACGCCTTTCACAGGAAAAGGTACAATGGATTTACAACAACCTGGAAAATCATGTACTGCAAAAGGTAACCAGCACCAATCTGTTTTAAGCTTTGAACCTGCCTCAACTTTAAAACGGAAACACAGGGCCAAACCGGGAGTTGATGTTCAATTCCCAAAGGCAATTAAGGTAATAAATCAATTCGCCACACTAGATAGTGGACAGGTCGCCAATGACCAAGAGGATGCCGCTATGGAGTCGGCAGATGACACCTAGTCTAAAGAGACTCCAACCAAAAAGGTAAAAACACCACCAATAGTGATTCCGAATGCGGTGGAATATAACAATATAGTCAAATTCCTAAAGCAGAATCTTAAAGCTGACTATAAACTCTACTGCATTGCACAGGGGATCAAAATAATTACTAGCTCTCTGAGAGACTACTCCACACTTTTAAAGCTTCTGAAGGAAGCTTCCCTCGAACACTATACATAAATTTTGCAGAAAGATAAACCGTTTAAAGTAGTGATCAAGGGCCTACACACTACCATGCCATGTGAGTCCATAAGTTTGGAGCTCACCGAAATGGGGTTTAAGCCCATAAACATGAGACAACTATTTTCTAAATCTACCCCACAAAAAGAGACACCTAGGCCACTACCGATCTTTGTTTGCACTCTGGAAAAAAAAAACCAGTCCATCGCAAAGATTTATGAAGCCAGGGCCATAAATCACACCATTGTGAAGGTGGAAGAGTACGAAAAATCAGCGAGCACCGTACTTAGGTGCCACCGATGCCAACGCTTTGGCCACTCCAAGAAATATTGTTCTCAAACACTTCGGTGCGTCAAATGTATCGGGGAACATTTGACTACAGCATGCACCAAGAAAGACAGAACCATGCCAGCGCGCTGCGTAAACTGCAAGGGAGAGCATGCGGCAAACTACAGAAACTTCCCCGTGCTGGTTAGAGAAATATAAAAACGAAATAAACAATTAGACAAATCAACCCAAGGGGTAGATAAGCAAAAGAATCAAACTGCTCCAGCCAGTCAGGTCATACAGCGACTTAATAGAAACACCACACACCCGGTAACTCACGCTCCCGAGGCCAGGCGTATAACATATGCAGCGGCCGTTGTCAACCTTCCCCAAAAACCTAGCTAAAACTATTACAATACAAATTAGGCCTCCGACCTAAGAGGCCTTTTTCAAATATTCAAAGACATTAATCTCTCTGGCCTCCTTGTACATCTAAAAAACTACATGAGCAGGTTGAAAAACGCCTCAGATAAAACCACAAAGGCCCTAATTTTACTAGAAACCGTCACTGAATTCTACTGTGATGATAATTAATCAAGCACATCACCCAAGACTACTCCCTGAACGTAATGTTCTGGAATGCCAAAGGAGTCCTTCAACAAACCCATGAACGGGAACAGTTATTGCAGACATACGGGGTAGACATAGCTCTCATTTGTGAGACACACTTATCATCAACTAAACGTTTGAGTTTCTACGGGTACGACACTTACAGGACTGGCAGGCCTACCGGAAGAGGCGGGGGAACGGCAGTATTAGTTTAAAAAAAACCTCAATCACTACCACGCAGTCATACCGGGTACGGGGAACATAGAAACAACCTCAGTGATAGTTCCCATACCACGAAGGGAGATAATGTTTAGTGCCGTTTATAGGAGACCTTCGGTCCCGTTCACTGCTCAAGACCTAAACACTCTGACGGCAAGGAAAAATTTCTTCACCACGGGAGACCTGAACTGCAAACATACTCATTGGAACAGCCGCATATCCAACCAAGCTGGCCATACCCTGTCAGAACATGCAACCCTGGACAACTACGTAGCTTTGGCACCGAAAGAACCGACGTTCTACCCCTCCAACTACAGAAATCTTCCGGATGTACTAGATGTCATACTTACAAACTTCAGCCAACACCCTGAAGAAATACATACCTTGAATGAACTGGACTCTGACCACATCCCAGTTTTCTGTAGGCTCTTAATAAACACCAACCCCCGGAACTCCTTCCTTAGAAGAAATCTCCCAAACACTGATTGGCCTAAATACCAGGCCACACTGGAAAGGGCTATACCGCAAGAGTGGAAGGTAGAATCAACCGAAGAGGTGGACCACTCGCTCACCCTCCTGACGTTAACGCTCCTCGAGGCCCATAGGACATCAACCACCTACGAAGCCCCGATAATCAACCTTAAGAGGGAGCACCCAGACCTCAACTTACTAATAGCACAGAAGAGGGAAGCGAGACATGATTGGCAAACATCTCGATCTCCGAGGCAGCGGGTAGTATACAACCGACTAAGGGCCCTAGTTCACCGTAGAGCGAAACAGCATAAAATGATCCATTGGAACGAGTTATCTCGGAAACAGTCAACGGCGGGGACAGTGTCTGGAAGATCACTAAACAACTAGAAGGGTGCACCCAGAGAACTAGAACTCCGGCCATTCGCGGACGACAAGGGATTACCTACACAGCCAAGGACAAAGCCGAAGCTATTGAGGAGTCCTTAGAAGATCAATTTAAGCCAAACAGTGAGCCCCAGGACGAGAATTTATCAACAGTGGTTAAAGAAGAAGTAAATCTATTCCTCGACGATCCCTATGAGGTGCCACCACCCCCTATATCCAGACTAGAAGTGGAACAGGTCATCAGGAATCTGAAGAAGAAAAAAGCCCCGGGAGCGGACAGAATTTCAAACGAGATGCTGTGCCATGCCCCTAGTGCAATCATTATTCTCCTGACAGCCATATTTTCCGCCGTACTAAGGTGGGACTACTTTCCAGAAGTTTGGAAGGTGGCGGACGTGATATCCATACCAAAGCCAGGCAAGGACTCAAAATTTCCACAGAACAGGAGACCTATCAGCTTACTTAGCAGCCTTCGCAAGGTGTACGAAAAAATCATCCTCGAAAGACTGAAACCATTTGCCCAGGAACACCGTATACTCCCTGATAGCCAATTTGGATTCCGGAGCCACCACTCTACAGTCCACCCAATCTCCAGTCTTATCGAAGAGACTACGGAGAATTTCAACAGAAAGGAGACTACACTCACTGTACTCATGGACGTGGAAAAGGCTTTTGATAAGGTCTGGCACGCTGGCCTCCTTTGAAAGATGATCACCTTCAAATTCCCTTAGGCATATATTAACACGGTAAAAAAATTCCTACATGGTCGCTACTTCAGGGTGAAGGTGGAGGAAAAGAGGTTAGACTGTCACAACATCAGAGCGGGAGTGCCACAGGGATATGCCTTATCACCTTTTCTATACAGCGTAGTTAGGGTTAGACAATTTTCTGACGACACTCTATTTTTCACTTCTCACAGAAACATCAAATATGCCTTTAAACGTATGCAAAGGTTTCTGGATCAGTTCGGAAAATGGCTTGAGAGGTGGAGGATAAGAGTTAACCCGGCAAAATCGACGGCCATCAGAATAACAAAAAGGAGTATCCAGCCACAGGAACAGTTCAGGGTTCTGGGTGAATTCATCCCCTACTCAAACGAAATAAGATACCTTGGCGTCACAATAGACTGCCGCCTAAATTGGAAACCCCACATTGAGTACACGAAGAAAAAGGCAATAGGAGTCTTCGTCAGAAACTATTCACTCTTCAAGAGCCAACAGCTGAACATCCCAACAAAACCTTTTCTCTATAAAAGTCTAATACTTGCGCTACTTGTTGACGCCTGCGAAGCATGGAGCTATGCTGCACCAAATGTATTGAATCAGCTCCAAGTGATTCAAAACAGAGTACTCAGATGTATACTTGGTGTAACAACAAGAACAAACAATGCGTCCATCCATGCAGAAACTGGGACCAAGACCCAAAGAGAGCTATACAAATACCGGGACAGAAATTTCTACAGAAAAGCCCTACTGCTGGAGGAAAACTAAATAATCAGAAACCTTGGGCAGTATAACCCCCGAGAACCCAGGAAATACAAAAAGCCAAGGCTGGAGTAGAAGGTCCCTACCCATCGCCAAACATCCCCGACTAGCCTGTCCTAGTCCCCATCACTTTTATCCTTTGCAAACCCATCCACTCAATCCAACTTGACATTCGTCAAGTAAACGTTTTTCACAAATTCGCAATCACTTATCCATCCCTCACTTAATGTCTAACATAAATATGTGCTTTATTTCAGCTCATCGTCTTACACATCGAGCCTGAATGCACTTGTGTCTACCATCACAGCGTACTGGGGCCTGATATAGTTACTCCACAACAAAACACGCTCTCCAGTTCACAAATCATTTCCCAAACTCTATTTGCATCCCAAAACCAATAAACACTTCCACAAAAAGAGGTTATAGTCTGTGACTACAGATCGGTACTCTTAGGTATTAACAAGCCAACTACCTTCTCTGAGGGTCGCTTCTGACAGTCAGAGCTGGTAGACAAACAAACAAGGGAGCGTTCACATGAGATGGGAGTGCATGGTATTGTCCTGCCTTCCTTACGTGTTCCTGACTTTCAGAGCGTCCTTGGCGTCTGCTAATCTATGGTCTGAATGGAACCTGCGGGGAAGGTGAAGAAAGGTGTTAGCGTCGGGGTCGGGAGAAGACCGCCGGATGAGGCGAGGAAGAATCCCGGGCCCAGGAAGCGACCAACCCCAAGCAGGAAGAAGTAGGTGGCGAGCGGTGGGGGGTCCACTGGTCAACAGAAGACTTGCGCTGACCGTCCTGGCTGGAGGAGTTGAAAGTTTCCGTTCGTGGGGACTAAAGGCTCCTCCGGTCAGGAAGGAGCTCGTGCCGGGTGGCAAGTGGTCCACCACAATCCCAAAGACGGGAACTTTAGCGGCAGCTGCCCCCTTGGGGGGAAACAAGCCTTCGGTCGCTGCCGAAGACAGCGGGGCCACTCAAATTCCCGGAGTCGAGCGTGCCGCTGGCCAAAGCGAGCGGAAGTCAACCTTGGGCGACGAATCGGCCCTTTCCAGGGCCGACAAGGCTGGCGTGAACTCCTAAATTACCTAGGAGGTGGGCGCAACATCTAGCCTAGCGGGTGAAGGCAGCGGGGCCCCTCAAAATACTGAAGGCGAGCGTAGCGTCAAGAGTCATCCTCTGGTGACGAATCAACCCTTTTCAGGGCCAACATGACGACTAGCGTGAGCTCGCCAATTACCGAAGAGGTTTGACGCAGTCAGCCAGGGCGAAGCCGGCGGGGCCCCTCCAACTACTCGAGGCACATGTGCCGCTGGCAGATCCACCGGGGCATCCAGTAGTGCACCCTCGGGCCTCGGCTCGCTGGACCATGTCGGTCCCATTCAAAGCGTCGGCAGCAATGCCGATTTGGGCAAGTCCAGCAGGGTCCATCCAAATACAAGAGGTGAGCGTGCCGCTGATGGCCACAAAGTACTGGAAGCCCTATTTAGGGCCGACAGCTTGCTGCAAACCGGGAAGGATGGCAAAAGCTCCCGCCAGCACGATGGGTGGAAACGTGACGGTGCCAACGGAAGCCCTGACTAGGGGAAGCCTAGCCGTCCGTCGCCGGTAAAGACCACTGTAAGCGGCAATAAAAGGGCCTCAACAAAAACCTACGTCAACTTCGACACCTCCCACCAAGGGGTGTCGGTAGGGAATAAACGCCCGGCTTAATTTACATCAAACTCAGAAGACCGGGTCGCACGCTTTGCGCTTGTTGACAGCTCGTGCGAGTTCATGGACGTGGAGGCTTAAGGCTCAGACCTACCGTTGATGCGCGATGAGTCGAACCAGGGGTCTGATGATGCGTCTGAAGGATTTCAGACCGTAATAGTCCGCCGAAGGAGGAAGGCCGGCAACACCAGGAAGCTACTGGGGGTAACCTTAACCATTTAGGCGGTAGCTCTGGTGATGAAAGCGAGGCCAGCGGTGGCCCGGGCCAGGCTGCGCCAGCCTTAGGTAAAGGTGGGAAGCGGTGGAAACCTGCGGGTAAAAAACGCAAGCTGTTCCTCCCCCCAGCCTGGTACTAGTGGCTCTGGGCCGGCTGGCAAAGCAAAGGGGAAGATCCCTTCCATTATATTTTGTGATGTGGATGACTACTCTAAGGTGTCGAGGGCCATCCGGTCCAAGGTTCGAGAGCCTGTAGAGGCAGTCAGGCAACCGGGAGACCGAGTGCGTCTCCAGTGCGTGTCAGAGGAAGATTACTACGCCCTCCAGAAGTTCTTGCCAAGCTTGGGGATCGAGCATTGGTCCTACGAGCTGGGACGAGAGCGACTAGTCAGGTTCGTGGTGAAGGGTCTCTTGACACGGATAAACCCTGATGACATCCAGGAAGAGCTAGTGGAAATCGGCTTCCCCTTGAAATCAATCACCCAGATGCTCTCCCAATGGAAGTGGGATCAGAAGACCGGAGAAAGGCAGCGGTTTCCGAACTTCGTTGTCTCTCTGACGCCCGAGGAGCATACCGCAAATCTGTATTTCATATCAGTCATGTGCGGTCTCCGCGTCAGGGTGGAGAATTACAAGTCTCCAGGTGGTCCGGTTCAGTGCAAGAATTGTTTCCGGTTTGGGCATGTTCGGAGGGATTGCCACGCTAACCCTAGGTGTGGGTTCTGTGGTGGTGACCACGAGGGGTGGGTGCCCGGAGGAGAGACGATCTCCCCCGAAGTGCCTGAACTGCTAATGAGCTCATTCTTCGGCGTGGCGGGGCTGTTCCACGTACAGGTCCTTGCGGGCGGCAGGGAATGTGCGTGCCTCCAAGGGTCAAGAAGGACGGATGGGCTAAGTGAAGCCCAGAAGCTCTCGGGGCACGTTGCGGGACGGAGGGCGACCGTGACTCCAGCTCCAACACCAAATCCACTGGTGCAATCTTTCGCCAGTGTCCTGTCAGGGAGACCAACCCCTCCACCTCAGGCGAGGCACCTGCCAAAGCCACCCTACCAAAACCGGTGGCATCTGGTTCTTCCCTTTCGGTTGAGGGCCCGCCCAAGACCACTCCTCTCCCTATCCCAACCCCTGCCACTACCACAACTTACACCTCTATCCCTACCCCTTTCCACCCTTCCAACCCTTTCCTACCACTCCCAACTCCTACCCTTATCACCCCTGCCGGCCTCACACCCGACCCGTTTCCTACACCTACCCCTGAGGATGATACCGCAAAGCTCAAAAATTGCATTGATCTTCTCAAGGGCATTCCGGGACTGTATCCATGGGACCTTTCATCGAGTCTCTTGAGGAAGGTCCAGGAGTCTCTGAAGAGTAACCGTGGCCACACCTGGTCATGGAGCATATCATCCTCTACCTGGTCTCTCTTTGCAGTACACCCAAATAGAGGACCACCAGTGCTGAAGGAGCTCTCACGGTTGCACTTTGAAACGCCAATGGATCGCGGGGAAGAAGGCTGAACTTAAAAGTTTCCTGGCAAAGCATCGTGTCGATGTAGTGCTGTTGGGATAAACCCCCTTGCGCTCCACAATGAGTTTCTCGTTAGCAGAGTTCATCTGCCATCGGAGTGACCGAGCGGATGTGGGAAGGGGCGGGACGGCGGTCCTGGCCCGCAGGGGCCTTAACCATCACGTCATCTCATTTCCTCCCCTCCAACACATGGAAGCATCAGCTATCCAACTGGTGACATCGACCAGCCCAGTGCGTCTCATTTCCATCTACTTCCCTCCCTACCGCCGGTTCAACCGGGCTACGAGGGCTGACATGGAGGTGCTGCTTCGAAGTACCACGCCTGTTTTAATCGGTGGTTACTTCAATGCTAAGCACCCTTCATGGGGCTCTAGTATTATGTACGCTCGTAGCGGACTGCTCCACGACGTCATAGATCTACATGGTCTGGTGGCTTCCAGCCCTCCCACCCCTAGCCACTTCCCTCTCAATCCCATTGGTTTCTCGGACGTCCTAGACTTCGTTGTCTCCAGAGGGATCAAAAGGCGGTTAGTGTTGAAGTATCGAGCTGAGCTATACTCGGATCACAACCCCGTTCTTGTGAACATGGGACGCATGGTGTCCTTTATAACCCCCCTGCACTGACTGGGACAAGTTTACGAATGTGTTGAGAGAGAGAGTTTGGGACCCACCCCTACCTTTCGAACAACAGCAGAAATCGATTTCGGTGCAGAGTTCATAACTTCCACCATCAAAGGGTCACTCGAAGCTTCAAAGCTGAGGCACCGTCCTAAGAGGGCGCCACAGGCTTCTTTGCCCGATTTTATCATCAGGCACGTCCGGGAGAAAAATCGGCTGAGGAAGGCTTGGCAAATCTCGAGAGACCCAGTAGACAAGGTCAACTGGAGCCGCAAAGTCAATGTGGTTCGGGAGATGGTCCGAGAATACCGGAACAGTGTCTGGGAGGACAAGATTGAGAGCCTGTGCGTACAGGACAGGTCCCCGTGTCGCATGACGAGGAACTTGATACGGGTCCCCGCACCAAGGCCGCCTATTGTGGGTCGTAACGGGGTGGCCAACTCCAACCAGGAGAAGGCCGATGCTCTCGCTGAGCACTTTAGAGGCGCAATTTGTACCGACTGACAACCCGTCAGACTCGGTGCACGTTGCGCACGTGGCTCAGGTCATCGGTGCGGTCTCGTACAAACCCTGAACCCACGGAGGTGACAGAAATGTCGCGGGCGATAGCCGCTCTAAAATTAAACATGGACCCCGGTCCCGACGTTATCAATAACGTGGTCCTCAGAAAGCTGCCCTTGGAGGCGATTAACTTCCTCGTGGAGTTATTCAACGCCGTCCTGTTCCTGAGTAACTTCCCCGAGCTATGGAAGCACGCCAACGTCCTCTGCTTGTATAAACCGGATAAGGACCCGGCCCTAGCTTCGTTCTACCGACCGATCAGCTTGCTCGACTGTCTAGCCAAGTTGTTCGAGAGACTACAACTGACGAGACTGACCCGACATGTTCGCGAGGCGGGCATTTTGGTGGACGAGCAGTTCGGCTTTCAGGAGGGACACGTTACGTCTCACCAACTCATCCGGCTCGTGGAGCAGGTCACGAGGAACTTCAACATTAACAAGCTGATTGGTGCTGTCTTTCTCGACGTGGCAAAGGCCTTCGGCCATGTTTGGCACGAAGGTCTTCTTTTCAAACTCCTCTCCTTGAACCTGCCCTTCTAGCTAGTTAAGGTTGTTCAATCTTATCTATCCCACCGCACCTTCTCCACTACCTTTGGGAACGCCACCTTCCAAGTCAAAAGCATCCGGGCTGGAGTGCCGCAGGGTTCCATCGTAGGCCCGGTGCTCTTCAGTCTGTTTGTGAACAACATTCCAAAATCCCCAGATACCAAGTTGGCACTTTAAGCGGACGACACGGCTCTAGTAGCCGAGTCGTGGCGAGGGCAGCTGGTGGAGAGGCAACTCAAGACGCATCTGACGCAGTTGGAGGGGTGGCTGACCACCTGGAGGACAAGAATTAACGTGGAGAAGAGCACAGCAGTGCTCTTCACATGGAAAAGAAAGTTCTACAGCCCGGCCCCACTACAGCTGTTCGGGGAATAGATCAGATGNAGACGCATCTGACGCAGTTGGAGGGGTGGCTGACCACCTGGAGGACAAGAATTAACGTGGAGAAGAGCACAGCAGTGCTCTTCACATGGAAAAGAAAGTTCTACAGCCCGGCCCCACTACAGCTGTTCGGGGAATAGATCAGATGGGCGAACAGTTTTTAAGTACCTGGGACTTACGCTGGACATCAAACTGACCTGGAGACGACACTGTAACGAGACTCAACAAGGCGAGGCAAATGCTGGGAATCCTAGGCCCATTGCTTAACAGGCGTAGTGCCCTGTCTATAAGGAACGGTCTGATGCTGTACAAACAGTTGCTCAAACCGATCCTCGACTATGCGTGTCCCGCTTGGGGCCACTTGGCGGACACGTATATGAGGAGGATGCAGACGTTCCAGAGCGTGTGTCTGAGGATCATTGTGGGCGCACCTTGGTATGTCCGGAATAAGACTCTGCATCACGACCTGGATATGCCTAACATCAAGGACCACTTCCGGAGACTAGCGCAGTCCTTTTACGCTAGACTTCCCAGTGCCATCAATTCTCTTATACAGGGGCTTGGGAACTACGTTATCGACCCTGGTGGGTGCCATCGACGTCCCAGAGCCCTACCTGGATAAGTAAGATGTGACAAAAGTGGTTTGGGAGGCTCTCACCCAGCCCCCCATAGAGTAGTGTCTCCACACGTAACTCTAAAAACCTTTATTCGGTTTCCCAAATATTCTTTCCCCCCACCATAACTAATAATGTTTTCTCTGTTCCAGAACTTCGCGAAACGCGACAACCCGTCTTTTTACTTGCGAACCACACGGTGTGACCAATTGGTCGGTACGTGTTGGAACTTGCTCTCGTGCTCCCCTTCAGGGAGCATCAGAGCATGCCATTTCGATTGCGATTGCGATCACATAATACTCCGGACACGTATATGAGGATGATACGGGCGTTCCAGAGCAGGTGTCTATGGATCATTGTGGGTGCACCTTGGTATGTTCAGAATGACTCTCTGCATCGCGACCTGGATATGCCTACCATCAAGGACCACTTCCGGAAGCTGGCGCAGTCTTTCTACGACAGACTTCCCGGTGCCACCAACCCGCTTATTCATGGGCTTGGAAATTATGTCATCGACCCTGTAGGGTGGCACCGACGTCCTAAGGCCCTGCTAAGATAAGCGAGAAGTGTCAACCAGCGGTTAGGGAGGCTCTCACTCAGTCCCCCATAAAGTAGTGTTTCTAAAAACCCTTATTCGGTTTCCCAATATACTTTTTGTTTCCCCCCCATCAGTACTAATAATATACTTTTCTTTGTTTCAGAAACTTCGCGAAATGCGACAATCCGTTTGTCTTAGTATCGGAAACCACACGGTGTGACCAATTGGTCGGTACGTGTTGAAATTTGCTCTCATGCTTCCCTTCAGGGTGCATCAGATTATGCTGATGTGATGTGGTCACATTTTGTATTATATTGTATCAATTCGACGGAGGAACAACTTGGACGTAGAACTACATCAGCGGACAGAGCAACTGGTGACTATGATGTGTGAGGCGTCGGTCTCTCCACCTCACCGCAGCTGAAGCCTCTTTTGAGACATTAACTACAGGTATCTACAATTTAGAATCTGGATTAAATTCTAAATTCCTCTTTGCTATGTCCATAAGACATAGTTCTTTCAGTCAGAATGTCTGACTTTATTTTCCTATGTACATATGACGTAGTTTAGATTCAGGGGTTTAATGCTCTATTTAACTAGGTACAGACGATTTTATCTACTAGGTCAGTGTGACTGATATATTTTTCTAAGTCCTTAAGACATAGTTATATATGTTAGGAAATAATGACTCCCTAAACGTTATGACCACGTGTATGATCTCTTTATGATGAATATCAGGTTATCTAAAGTTTTCTTTAATGCCCTAGTTAGGTCGGTG
>CABFVX010011069.1:0-11862 GCA_902151425.1 Timema shepardi | reverse complement strand
TAGGTAAGAATCACGTTCTGGAAGGCCTTCGTTAACTTATTTAAGGGATCAATTCACGAATTTCGAACAACATTATGCTATTTATAACTTGTATTAACTTATTTAGCTATTACATAAATATATGAGTATCCAGTGGCAAAATGTGATGATAATTTTTGGGTAAGCTAAGTAATGAACACACTCCGAAGGAGCACAGTTAACGATGTTGAAAATAGTATTTTTATAAAGTTAAATAATCCTGTACTGACCAACGACTACTAGTACAACTTCCATCACCAATAATTATAATAATAATAATAATAATAATGATAATGATAATACTTTATTTATTTATTGCTATACCTTTTGTGTTATAAATCATTTTGATCTTGCGATTTTTACTTATATATGCACATTCCATTCGAAAGAGAACACTTACATAAAATTATTTAACAAAAAGTCAACTGAACCGAAAGAGTTATTGTTGATGTCAACAGCATCTCCTATTTCTTTCTAGGGTACATAGAATAATTCTAAAAGCTTACTCATATTTATGGTAGTATTAAATTTAAAGATAACTCAATAAAATTATAAAATAAATTCAAAACGACGAAACTAATATACATTCAATTAAACCTTTGAAACACACTTTATATATGCTCATAATATAGCACACATGAGTCAGGGATAGCTGGCTTACTGATTGCCTCCAGTGCCTGCGTTAAACAATTAGATGTGCAATACCCATCTAGGCCCTGAAAGCCAGATTCTCCAAGTGCGTTAGGCGGACAGATATCAGCTTATCTTGACAAAATTAACTGACACATTCACTTCGCGTGCTTGCTAACATATGAATATGCTCTAAAAATGATCATTAAAATTTCAATTTTATATCTGTTTTATGTAAAGGTATGTTTTCTTTCCTTTTTAAAAATCTTTTGGGCTAACTGAGCTTGTAACACCTGCCCTGACGCCTAGCTAATGTGTATATAATATATTCATACAAATTAACGAACGATTTCAAATTTTCAAATTGCCTTGAACGTAAGAAAGAAAGTTATATCCAAAAATGTATCCCCCTTAAACAATCGTGGGAAGTCAACCGTTCGAAAATTTCAGTATCAGGTCTATCTATTTGTATTAAAAATATCAATGGTTATGGTATTGAAATAAAGGTGGATCCACAAGTACTCTGAAATTTGAAAAGACTTACGGTGAGCCCGCAACTGTTAGTGGTGCAGCTGTTCACACACAAGTGGAAGGCTGGGAATCTCTGTTTACCCCCATGTTACATTAAAACTTCTAACATTAAAAAGTAAAAATAACGATCAGTGCAAGTAACTGTATTTAAGATAAAATGAGATGTTTTACTTAATTGCCTGGGTTTGATTTTGTCATCGATATAACTCATGGCTTCCAGTAAACTATAGTTTTTAAATCATTACTTTTGAGATATGCCATCGTGATAATGTGTTGTGTTTATAAATAATGTATGTTTGAAAGTTTGCGTTTTCTGTGTAAGCGCTATAAGCGTTGAAATTATCTCTACTCGAGCAGTGCGGACTACGCTGTCCACGCGGACTGCCTGTGTTTGGCTTAAGAGCTGTCACGTGACCAACTATCAGAACTGTTCCCGGTTTACAGCAAACGTGTGAATCCCCAGTAATGGTAAAATTAGTTATCTTTGTACAACACTGAATGGACTTATCTACCTCTAACCTACAATACAACGGGCAAAAATGTGACGCTAAAATTTGTCTTCTGCTTGCTAGTGAGCGGCCAGATTTAACGGTATATTTTGATGTTCTTGTGCAATAACATGTGTTTGGTGAATAAAAGTATATGTAAAACATATAGTAGAGTGTCATCTTCCACTGAACTGAAGACACATTTACATTAAAGGTTATGCATTTGTTTGGTAGGTAGTGGTCTGTATAGTTTTCCATCATATAACCACACACGAAGATAAAAATACGGAACCGGACTCACCTGGCCTCGACCGGAAATGCGTACCACGAAAGATAAACCGTTAACAAAAAGCACACATTAGACGCCAAACAAAATGTATTGGCGCCAAAACAACACAGTAAAAATAGTTCAAAATAAAACCACTCTAAAAATATACATGCCCCTAACAACAATTCAGTTTTAGAGGTGAAGATGTAGAAATAAGAATAAAATATTCGATATATTAAAATATGCAGTTAATGCCCTTGTTTACATTTTACCAAGACTAAAATATGTTATTAGCTTTTATAATAGTTTTAGAAATAATAATATATTTAAAAGTAAATAGAAAGAATTAAAAAAAGGTAGCTTCAAACTTACTTACATTTGTTTGAATACAAATTTTTGTGTAGTAATTTTACATTAAAATATCATTTAGGTTGTATATTTGTAGGACGTATCACAATTTTAACTTAATAAACCTCATAAGTGTTGAACTTAGCTATGCTCAATCATTTTATTAACGCATTTATTTGGTTTAACTAATAATACAAAGATATATCCATAAAATTAGCAAACGGTGTTGAAATACCACATTTTCTTTTATATGTGTAAGAGAAAAAGAGATACCTGAAGGTTCCCTACTCTCTAATACAATGTTTCTCAGACGACCGATAGAAAATGTTATCCCTAGGAGTCAATCTAGTTGTATTATAGAGATCAATGGGCCAAAGTGAATTCACACGTACACTGAAAGCAGTACAGTAAATCAGCACCTCTGAGTGGTTCAGCTGTTCACAAGCTTGGGGAAAGTTGGGAGTCTCTGTTTTATCATGATGAATTGAAACGTCAAACATAAGAACGAAAATATTACAATCAGTTTAAGTTGCTGTATTTAATATAAATATATATGTCTACTTACTACCCGGGTTGGATTTTTCATCGATAAAACTTATGCCTTCCAATATACTGTAGTTTTCCATTTTCACTTTTGAAAATCGCCATTGTGAGGATGTGTTGTGTTTGTATAAAAAACATTCTTGGCCGGTTTTCTGTAGAAGCGCTGTAAAAGTTGAAATTATCTCTACTTGGGCAGAGCGGACTATTCTGGCCAAGAGGATTTCTTGTGATTGTATTAGAGCTGTCACATGAACAAATTTCAGCACTGCTCGCGTTTTACAGCAAAGTTGTGAAGCCACAATAAAACACAGGTGTAAAAGTCTGCAACAGTTCAAACAACTAAACAACAATAATAACATTCAGACAAGTTCAGCAACACTTTACATATTATAACGCTTCTATTTTGAATATTAATATTTCTCCAAATTTAAATCTTCATGTTCATGTTTGGGGTGTATTTTTCTATCTCCTATGTTTACACTATCACTAGGACTCCTGCGTGTAGCATCTTTTAGTTTGGTAGTTTAACTTCTTTTATTCTGAATATTTTTTTTTATTTTCCTTTTTATTTTAGCACCCCTATGACACACTACTCAAGACCCTATATGAAAGTTGATCAGAATTTGAAGCTTTTTAGTTGCACGATTTGCCACTATATGGAAAACATTGTGATTATTGCAGATAGTTGTGACGTTTTATTACAACAGCTGTTTGGATTTATAATATTTTATTTCTGCACAATAGTTTCACATTTTTAAAATAAAAATAAATTAAGTTTCAAGATTGTTTTAAAACTGACGTGTAAACGTTTATACGCCCTCAAATTTCGAGAGACATGATTGTAAATGAATACTAGAAAAATTCTGGTCATAAGAACGTTAGAAAAAAAACCCAAAGTTAATGATAGATTTTGTGAACAAATATTTGACCAGAAGATATTCTACGATAGTGGATTGTAACAGATTATGATTAAATAATTTTCCAAAATGAAAGTGTGCAATTGATTTATATAATAAGAGATTATTTTTTTCTTAATTATCTCCTTTGTTTATCATTGTTTGTAACCAAAAATAACTTCTTCTATATATCAGTAACCACCACTCCTATGTCGTTGGCTACTTGTATGTTTATTTATAAATTATAACAGTGATATTTCTACTGTTTTTACTTTAGATATTATGTATATACTAAAGTAAAATTGCTTATCTTTTAATTGTGGATGATGCTCTGTAACAGGTAGAAGTAAAACACTGTATTTTCTTAAAACAGCAAATCATTAATACATTTACATTAATATTTTTACTTACAAGTAAACGGCCAATTAAAAGATGTTATAATCACATCTACGCCTATTTAATATAATTTTATTTTGTTATATTCAGACATCTCACTAGAATCAAAATCCAGACGAAGGACATTTATTTGCACATGAAAGGTTAGAAAGGTAAAGTAATTTGTGGACGATGCTTAAAAACCCTATTCATAAATATTTCACTTAATTTTGTTATTTATTAAAAAAAATTGATAGTTTTTTGGTATCAATACACTCATTAAGATATAGAGAATCGATATAAGCTAAAATTATATTATTTTCTTTCGAAATTATTTGACAACATCATAATAAAATAGCAACACTATTTGTTTATTTTATTTTAATGGCACTTGCCACAATACTATTAAATTATTCATAGAGGACTGAAACTGCTCATATCATGACATACAAACTCTCTTAATATAAATGTACTACAGCTTACTGGTAACAATCAATATGTTGCTGCAAGTAATATTACTAAAGTAATGTAATTAAATCATATTTTGGGATGATAGATATTATAAATAGTTTTCTTGGCGATTAAGTCAAATATTATATTAATATACTTTTAAATTCACTCAAAAATCACACTTCTCATTCACTCTTCACGTTTGTTTATTTCACTCTTTCAGTCCATAAAATCCATTTATTGAATGAAAGACTCTAATTTTCTTATTCTGACAAATTACCCTAAATGCTACTTATCAGGATGGATTAAATCAACAATCCCTCAGATGTTATGAGCTATATGGTAAGACTGATTGATGCCTTGGTCCCTTCATACATCAATGCATGTTTTAAATAATAACTTATAACTATGGTTATATTATCTAATTCTACCAAATAAATAATTACAATATGATTTATAATACAGAGTATCAAATTTAAACTATTTTAAATATATGTGTTTAGTATTTATTTCTTTATATTTTATTATTTTAATATCAATTTCATTATTGTTTACTTGATTAAATATATCTTATATTCATTCATTATTAGTTTATGTAATTATCACATTTTTCTGTTTACCGCCCTTTCTTTCATTAAGTTATGTTTTTGTAAGGGTGGTACTATTGCTCTCTTGTATTTTTACGCGCGTTTATTATTTAGTCCGAAAAGTGTTTTCCTCAAAGCTGGATGTGCGTCTCCACCGCGGCTCAACTCTTCAGATTTTCTTAGTGTTTTGAACTCTCTTTCGCGAATTAAAATAAACTCATCCTATCTTGTATAAATGTGCGTCTTATCAGAATCCACCAAGATCATCCCATCAAAACCCCAGGTAGGCCTACTTGGGTTACATCGCCGGATCTTCAGCATCAGGTAGGATCTCATATCTACTTACGCACACATTAATTAATTAAATAATTCTACCTCTCAATCAAATTAAAATCAATATGAGTTAATGATTAATTGTAATTTGTATGGTATCATTTGTTGTGAGCTATTCTTTTTATTCAATAGTAATCACATTCGGGATAGAATAATTACTGTCTAACAGTAAAATGTAAACTTGGAGGTTCTAACTTTTCTTCAAAATTTAAATTGCGCGCGCTATTCCCCGACGACTCTAACGCCATTTGGCTTCAATGTCTAACCCTGGAACTAAGGAGTAGCCAGACCCGTATATCAGAGAATCTGGATTTTAGTAGCTCCTGGCATGTTTTTTTTATCCTTCATATTTTTTTTCTTTCTCTCTAGAAGCTTTAATTATTTGAGCTGGGAATATAATATTATAGAAGAAAGTTTCTGGACTTCCTTATAAGATCACACCAGGTCTAGTCCTTCTGGTCGTACTTTCNAAGAAAGTTTCTGGACTTCCTTATAAGATCACACCAGGTCTAGTCCTTCTGGTCGTACTTTCAAACACGCGAGAGCGAAAGCGTTTGTACCAATATAAATGTAAATCCTAAAGATTACTTTTTAATGTTCTCCTACTAAAGTACTTCAAATACAATAAATATATTCCAGAAATAGGTTTTCATTTAAATTCTACAAAAATATATTGGAAATTTAAAATGTTTTCCTTATTCGGTGAACCATGGAGGAAGGAGTGTTGGCGTGATTATAATGTGGTAAAATTGCCATGTTAAAATTTAATCCCTAATATGGGGAAGTAAGATTAATGACAATTATTAATAATATATAGGGAAACAGAGATATTAAAATATTATTAGAAAATGATGATTTTGGAATACTAACACAGCTCCCGTAGAAAGCTTAGAAACTTTAAAACAGATGTCAAGTAGAGGGACACACGTACTACAACGAAACCATGTGAAATATTTAAAATCCATTACGTAAACATGTGTTTTCAGTCTGCATTAAAAAAATAATTGTCTGTCTTTGCTAATAAAAGGAATAATCAACAAACTTAATCTCCTTTGAAATGAGTTTTGACTTTTAAAGTAAAAACTTCTTAATTATTAATCCTAATGGTAATTATAAGTAGGTACTAAACGTCTCATGAAGCTGGCTTTACTTGAATAAATTTATAATTTTACCATACTACAAATATCCTCAAAACATTCTACTTAAATATCTTGGTTGATATACTAGACTGTCAATTAAATTTAAAACGACACTACTTTGTGGGACAAAACTAGTTATAAATTTGTAAACTTATTCTTGTGTATATTAAACAAATCATTTTTTTAACAAAACAAAAAAATCAATCTAACCTTAAGTCACTAATTGTGTTAAAAACTGTTTTGATTACAAATTATATTAATTAAGGTGATAGTGTGCTGATATTTTATGTATTTGCATTATTAATTATGTACACGAAAATAATATCTGTTTGTTTACGATCCGGTGTTTTTAATGTAAAATGAAACATTATTTTGAATATTTCTACTACCTGACGAAGAAGGCCATGCCCTTGAAATAAAAGAAATGAGAAAATTATTATTGTAAGGTTGTCAGCGTTATAATAAATTCAAATAAATTAACAAAGACTCTAATTTTATAAAATAATAATATGGATTTTAATCTAAATTTATTACACAGTTTTTTCATTGATACATCAAATATTATGTATTATAACAAAAGGAAATTGAGTCTACCTCAACGCCAAGGATATCAAAATAAAGGATTTATGAGTATATCAATAGCGTCTCTACAAGGTTTGTTCGTTCTTCCGAGAAATAAAGTTTGTTGCGCCCGTTGCCTAGCAAAATAAATCTTTGTGGTGTCTTCTCGGAGAACCATTAATGACATTTGTTGGAGTTTATGAATAATAAAGTAAATTATATCAAAGAATTAATCGAAAATGAGCAGTGGATGTTTCGATGGTTGTTTCAGAGGGCTAGGCTGGCGTGTCCGAGGGGCGTATTGCAGTATCCGGGAGCGTCTGGCACATGTACGCCGAAATTTACACCACGGTAAGTCACGAATGTGCATCAATAGAACCTTTATCTTATCTTTCTATCTTAACTCAGTGCTAGGGAACTCGACTGACGTGATTACCTTTCACCGGTAGGATTGTCTCAGTGCTAGGGAACTCCACTAGCGTGATTACCTTTCACAGGTAGGATTGTCTCAGTGCTAGGAAACTCTACTGGCGTGATTACCTTTCACAGGTGGGATTGTCTCAGTGTTTCAAACCCTAATCTCCCCACGTTCGACAGTTAACACGAGAGTAGCGCGTTAGACCACGCTGCCAGAGAAGAGAATCCTATCTTAACTACTTATAATAGGACAGCGTGGAAACCATAACCTAATCTTAATTTATTTATGCGCATAATACGAATAGTTGCTCTAAATAAAAAGTACTTAACATCTACTGTCAGTTTCGTTTCCTTTTCTTGCAAGATTTGTTTCATCTCATTTTCGAATGGCCTCCATACTGCTCTTTTATTTTACTAATGGTATTAACTATAAGTTTCTTAACCAACGATCTGTACCATAGAACGTCTTAGAAACTGACTTAATTCTATAATATAACCGACACCCAGTTTTTCAGCTTTCTATTCATTTGTACGAAAGGGGCTTAGCTAATTTCATTATTGACTTTCGTATCATGATGGGAATTTAATCCAGAATACTCGACTCACAAGAGAGATACGTTATTTACTAGCTTAAGATATGGATAAGGTTTAATGAGGGTAACAGGATATAGCTAGTTCAAGATATTGATAGGGTGTATTGAGGGGTACTGGATAGAACTAGCTCAAGAGAGGGATAGGGTATATTGAGGGTGAATGGGTAGAGCTAGCTAAAGATAGGGATAGGACGTAATGAGGGGGAATGGAGAGCTATATCAATATAGGGATAGGTTGTATTAAGGGGGTCTGGATATAACTATCTCAAGATAGGGATAGGGTGAATTGAAGGGGACTGGATAGAACTAGCTCAAGATAGGGATAGGATGTATTGAGGGTGAATGGGTAGAGCTAGCTAAAGATAGCTATAGAGTTTATTGGGGGTCTGGATAGAGCTAGCTCAAGATAGGGATAGGGTGTAATGAGGGGGAATGGAGAGCTATAACAATATAGGGATAGGGTGTATTGAGGGGGTCTGCATATAACTAGCTCAAGATAGGGATAGGGTGTAATGAGGTAAATTTGAGAGCTAGCACAAGATAGGGATAGGGTGTATTTAGAGGGACTAGATAGAGTTAGCTCAAGGCAGGGATAGCGTTTAATGAAGTGGACTAGATAGAGTTAGCTCAAGATAGGGATATGGTGTATTGAGTTGAACTGGAGAGCTAGCACAAGATAGGAATAGGTGTATTTAGAGGTACTGGATAGAGTTAGCACAAGATAGGGATAGGGTGTATTGAGGTGAACTGGATAGAACTAGCTCAAGATAGTGATAGGGTGTATTGAGGAATGGATAAAATTATCTCAAGATAGGGATAGGGTGTATTGAGAGGGACTGGATAGAGCTAGCACAAGATAGGGACAGGGTGTATTGAGGACTGGATAAAATTATCTCAAGATAGTAATAGGGTGTATTGAGGGGGACTGGATAGATCTAGCACAAGATAGGGATAGTGTATATTGAGGGGAAATGGAGAGCTAGCACAAAATATGGATAGGGTGTATTCAGGAGGACTGGATATAATTAGCACAATATAGGGATAGGGAGTATTAAGGGGGACTGAATAGAGCTAGCACAATATAGGGATAGGGGTTATTGAGGGGGACTGAATAGATCTAGCTCATGAAAGGGTTAGGGTGTAATGAGGGGACTGGATAGAGGTAGCTTAAGATAGGGATAGGGTATATTGAGGGTAAATGGAGAGCTGTCACCAAATAGGGATATGGTGTATTGAGGGGGACTCAATAGAGCTAGCACAATATAGGGATAGGGTGTATTGAGGAGGACTGGATAGATCTAGCTCATGAAAGGGTTAGGGTGTAATGAGGGGGACTGGATAGAGGTAGCTAAAGATAGGGATAGGGTGTATTGTCGGGACTGGATAGAACTAGCTCAAGATAGTGATATGGTGTATTGAGGACTGGATAAAATTAGCTCAAGATAGGGATAGGGTGTATTGAGGGGGACTGGATAGAGCTAGCACAAGATAGGGATAGGGTATATTGAGGGGAAATGGAGAGATAGCACAAAATAAAGATAGGGTGTATTGAGGACTGGATAAAATTATTTCAAAATAGGAATAGAGTGTATTGAGGGGAACTGGATAGAACTAGCTCAAGATAGGGATAGGGTGTATTGAGGTGAACTGGATAACTATCACAAGATAGGGATAGAATGTATTTAGACGGACTGGCTAAAGTTAGCACAAGATATGGATAGGGTGTATTGAGGGGAACTGGATAGAACTAGCTCAAGATAGGGATAGGGTGTATTGAGGAGAACTGGAGATCTAGCACAAGATAGGTATAGGATGTATTTAGAGGGACTGGCTAAAGTTAACACAAGATAGGGATAGGGTGTATTGAGGTGAACTAAATAGAACTAGCTCAAGATAATGATAGGGTGTATTGAGGACTGGATAAAATTATCTCAAGATAGGGATAGGATGTATTGAGAGGGACTGGATAGAGCTAGCACAAGATAGGGACAGGGTGTATTGAGGACTGGATAAAATTATCTCAAGATAGTATTAGGGTGTAATGAGGGGGACTGAATAAATCCAGCACAAGATAGGGATATTGTATATTGACGGGAAATGGAGAGCTAGCACAAAATAGGGATAGAGTGTATTGAGGGGGACTGAATAGAACTAGCTCAAGATAGTGATAGGTAGTATTGAGGACTGGATAAAATTATCTCAAGATAGGGATAGGGTGTATTGAGGGGGACTGGATAGAGCTAGCACAAGATAGGGATAGGGTATAATGAGGGGAAATGGAGAGATAGCACAAAATAGGGATAGGGTGTATTGAGGACTGGATAAAATTATCTCAAAATAGGAATAGGGTGTATTGAGGGGAACTGGATAGAACTAGCTCAAGATAGGGACAGAGTGTATTGAGGTGAAATGGATAGAACTAGCTCAATATAGTGATAGGGTGTAGCGAGGACTGGATAAAATTATATCAAGATAGGTATAGGGTGTATTAAGGGGGACTGGATAGAGCTAGCACCAGATGGGGATAGGGTATATTGAGGGTAAATGGAGAGTTGTCACAAAATAGGGATAGGGTGTATTGAGGGGGACTCAATAGAGCTAGAACAATATAGGGATAGGGTGTATTGAGGAGGACTGGATAGATCTAGCTCATGAAAGGGCTAGGGTGTAATGAGGGGGACTGGATAGAGGTAGCTAAAGATAGGGATAGGGTGTATTGTCGGGACTGGATAGAACTAGCTCAAGATAGTGATATGGTGTATTGAGGACTGGATAAAATTAGCTCAAGATAGGGATAGGGTGTATTGAGGGGGACTGGATAGAGCTAGCACAATAGAGGGATAGGGTGCATTGAGGGAAAATGGAGAGCTAGCACAAAATAGGGATAGGGTGTATTGAGGAGGACTGGATAGAGCTAGCACAAGATAGGGATAGGGTGTATTGGGGGGAATGGATAGAGCTAGCACAAGATAGGGATTGGGTGTATTGAGGGGAACTGGATAGAACTAGCACAATATAGGGTTAGGGTGTATTGAAGGGGACTGGATAGAGCTAGCACAAGATAGGTATAGGGTGTATTGAGGGGTACTGGATAGAGCTAGCTAAAGATAGGTATAGGGTCTATTGAGGGGGACTGGATAGAACTAGTATAAGATATTGATAGGGTGTAATGAGGGGTACTGGATATAGCTAGAAGAAGATAGGTATAGGGTGTATTGAGGGGTACTGGATAGAGCTATCACAAGATAGGGATAGGATGTATTGAGGGGGAATTGATAGAGCTAGCACAAGATAGGGATAGGGTATATTGAGGGGGAATGGATAGAGCTAGCACAAGATAGGTAGAGGGTGTATTGAGGGGTACTGGATAGATCTATCACAAGATAGATATAGGTTGTATTGAGGGGTACTGGATAGAGCTAGCACAAGATAGGGATAGGGTGTATTGAGGGGGAATGGTTAGAGCTAGCACAAGATAGGGATAGGGTGTATTGAAGGGGACTGGATAGAGCTAACTCTTCTTAAGCTGGTTCAAAGGGGCGGCTAACTCCGAAAAGGAAGGAATAAACCTAGAATAGTATGCACACATTCCCACAAACCGTTGGACCTGTTTCAAATTCTTAGGAATAGGGAAACTAACTATTGGGGCAATGCGCTCAGGGTCGACAAGAATATTTCCCTTAGA
>CABFVX010011067.1:0-11879 GCA_902151425.1 Timema shepardi | reverse complement strand
AGATAAATCTGTGCCGGGACCGAGGATTGAACCCCGGCCGCCAGCATAGAAGTCTGACACCTTACCCTTAGACCGCCAGGTCACCCAAAAGTCTATATAACATTAGTGAAGAATTGGATGGTTTTGCACTTATTAAAACGCCCAAACAAACTTCATGTAGTTTTTCAACTTTGTAGATTATAAATACCTCACCTTTAAATTTAAAGTAATTCTGTTTTGGAAAATATTTTAGGTTTGTTGTTTAAATCAAGGTAAGGTGAGTCATGAAATCTATTTATTTTATTGTTTCAGACAAATATATGTAATATATTTACTTCACATCCTGATTTAGCCATGTTGTTTTTATCATATTAGCTTAATATATTTAGGTCTACAATTAGAAATCCACGATTAATGTTTAACAAAACCATTATAAATTAACATTTCCCAATGTCCGAGTAATTATATTTGTATGTTAAAGGATTACTGTTCTTGGTTCATGATTAACTGAGTTTATTTTTCAAACTGGAGTGATAAATAGGATAATATTTTATTTAAAGACAGTAAATATTTCAAATTTAAAATCTGGTTTATAAAATTAAATAAAATCAATTTAAAAAAATAAATGCTCATATCAAATATAAATATAAAAATAAATATGCTAAAGAGAATATTAAATTTTCTTGAAATAAATCTAAAAATCTATTTTAACCATAAATCCTTAAGTAATTGTTGTTGTTGCTGCTCCCCTCCCCACAAGTGACTGAGTCCTCAGTCCTGTCCACCCCTGATTGTATATACTCTCGCCACGGGTGGGGAGGAGGGGTGGAAGGTGGTGGTACAGCCACTGTGGAGAGAGGGGGCAGCGGCTCCTGGCCTCTATTTACATATACATCTACATTAGATAAACAGGTAGTTTATTAAGTCTGTTGGTGCTGTTGTGAAGTTTACTGTGCCGGCTAAAGGTGATTCTTCTGTGAGTAGGGATTGCATAAACATTCTCGATGGGGCGTCTGCTTAGTTGGCGTCTGATTCCATCCAAAATATGTCAACGTTGGTTTCTCGTAGTATGTTGGCTATGTTCATGTGCTGATTCCTGATGGCTGTGCCGCTATAGATGATTCCCTTCCCCTTTATCAGGGTGTGGAAAGCTAATGTACTCTCTGTTTCCATCCGGATTGCTTACGGGTGGTTTTTCTTCTTCTATCACCATAGTGTGAGGAAGGCTGCTGCCATCTCTGCTTGGTTAATCTCGAGTGGCTGTTGATGTGTTCCTCTTTGGGCAGTAGAATTTCAGGCTCCAGGGCGTCGCGTCTGAGAAAATCGTAGCAGGTTATCCTTGGAACTGGGCATAGATAGCAGTTTCCGTGCTAGTCCTGGACATTGTTGGTATATGCATGCCGTGACATAACATGGCCATCTCAGATTATCCTTGGAACTGGCTAGAGATAGCAGTTTCCGTGCTAGTCCTGGACATTGTTGGTATATTCATGCCGTGACATAACATGGCCATCTCAGTTTACAGCCAACCCAGGCGAAGTAGCTGAATATTCGCTGCACACCTTTTTCATCATTCGTTTTGATGTGCCAAAGTAGGAGCCAGGTAGGGTTGTGTGTTGAGGTGGTCAGTTGAAGGGATGAATCTGTTTTGTCGATTGTGAAGTTTAAGTAGACTAGTTACCTTCTGGGAGATGTGGAGGATTTAGTTCTGTTGATGGTGCATCCAAGTGCCTCCAACTGTTCAGGTGCATGTTCCAGATCATCTTCACTGGAACTGTAGAAAAGGAAACCATTCAAGTAGACTCTTACATGTGTGCTTTGGAGGACCTCCTTGACTGCTGCAATCCCTTCTTCGACCACGCTTTGAAGGATGGAGGGTGGCAGCGCGTGGCCCATCTGTAGCCTCGTCATGGAGTATTTGGTCCCCTTGTATTAGATCACGAGGAAACGACGGGAGTTCTTAGACATTGGTAGAACTCCGACCACCTTCCACAGAAAACATTTTTGGGGATCGTCATGGGGGCTCTGTAGTGAGAATTCTAGTGTATGGATGTACTTGGTCCAGGCATACATGTCCTGTATGTCTTTTGGTTGGAACTCGGGATCTGAAACAAGGCGAACGGGTTGCAGATGTCAATACGCTGCTCGATCAGGCCAGTATTGATCCAGATTGATATGATGTCCTAGGTCGGGGATGACCGGGTCCGGATGAATGTGTGAGGGGCCTCGTCTGGTTTTGTGATTGATACTCCATTGGTTAGTACCTTAAATCTTCAGCGATTACTCTACAGGATTGGCTTCAGTACTGGGACCACCGGTGAAACGTATGATCAATCTTTGATTCTGAATTAGGGAAAATTGTCCTGGTCCAGAAGGAGATTTAGCACCTTCCTGAGGTTTGGAAAGGGCGATACGTTTTCCATGTCGTATCCTATGCTACTTTCTTCACCTATTTCATCCATAGGCTCCGCGGAGTTCCAATTTACTGGTGGTCTTGTTCTGGTTGCGGTGGATGGAGGCGGAATATTTGTATCACATTCTTCAGTGTCGATGCTCAATTCTTGTATAAGGTCCTGGAGCACGTCATAGTGATGTGTTGCTGGCAAAATTATACTTCCTTCATCCCACCATTCAATTAACTGCTGTGGGCTTAATTAGTTTTGACTTATCATATTAACTACATATATAAAGTAAAGTTATTTTTATCAAAGATAAATTTTACTACTTTCATAAAAACATGAAGTGTAATAGAATTTATTTTACTTTAATAGGAGTTTTTAAATTTATTATTGTATTTAAACATCCCATATGTATATATCATAATTATGTAAATACAATAGAATAATTGTAATTAAGAATATAACCCAAATTTGTACTAAGATGCTGTTATAAAAATAAAAAAACTTATATACTAATTTTAAAATTATTTTGCGCGGCATTATTTTAAGTGACATAAAGGTAAAAATAGTTTTTCTGTACATCTAAAGATTATTTATTTAATTAATTGTCTTTAAAATAATTCTAACAATCCTCAAATTTTATAATATTATCCCCAAAATACACATTAACGCTATATTACGAGTTCTTAGGCTAGATTATTATTTTAATATTTTCCTCTTAGATCTCAGAGCCACATGTATATTCTAATCTTAGATAATTTGGGGACTTTTTACTTTATGTTAGGCTATGTTATGGGGTCCCTGAAAATGAACCACCTATAACTTCGTATACCACAGAACCGCCTCTGCAATCTATTGACTATAGCAACTACACGATTTCCAACGGTTTGAGTAATTAGTTTTTAAAACCTTTAGCTTCCAATTGTCTAAAGTATGAAAAATACGAAAACATTCTCAAATGCTTTCATCTCTCAAAACCTCCTCAACCATAATGTATACTCCATTCACGGTAGGAATTACTCTCTGAAAATTCTTTTTTCCTACCAATATCCTACTATATAATAGACTTCTGGTAGGGAAAAAGTCCTTTCAGAAAACAATTCCTACGCTGAACAGACAATTATAGTCTTACACTTCCTTAACTAGTAGACCTTTTACCCTTTTCAGTAACATTTTGTTCCACACTAATTTGAAGAGGTCTTACAAACAAAATAATACCGTAAAATTAATTTTAAATTTGTCATACAAAGGTTTTATATTCCTACTTTAGGGTCTAAGATATGTTACAAATGTTTTAATTAATTTATATTTCAATTTGGGAACTTTCACTTTTGTGATTCAAAACGAATCTTGTGTTATTGTTTAGTTTCTCATCTTTTATTTTCCTCCAAGTGAGTAAACATAAAATAGTACATATTATATTAAATATATGCATACATGACTTCCATTAGGCGCAGGATAATAAAACTTAGTGTTCCCACGCTCAGTCAAGAAAGTCCTTAAAAAGATCCTAGCTAGCCAAGGCCAGCCGATTACTGTGACAAGAAATGACTGATTTACCGGCAAGTAAACATATTGGCAACCGCTTACAAAGGGCCGGATTAAAATTTGTCATCACAGAGAAAAAATAATCACATACAAGTATTTGTTCGCGTACAACCAATATAAGATTCTTTCACTATTGATTTCATTTGGCATTTCTCTCTTCACTATTAAACGTTTTTTTTTCACCACATCCATTAGAGCTAGACGCAAATAAGATATATTAATTAATGTGACACCCGCCTCGGTGGCGTAGTTGGCTAACGCGCTTGTCGTGTTAAGCTCGAATGCTGAGGACGGGGAGATCGAGGTTCGAATCTCGGNGTTTTCCACTCTCCCTCCACGCAAATGTGGGTTCACTTCCTCTAATTCAACCTTCCCAATTCCTAATCCATTAGAGTAATTAGTACTTAAACCGTATAACCCGAACGGGTAGTAAGACGTGGTGCTAAATATTATTATTATTATTAATTAATGTGACATTGTATAAAGAATAAAATAAAATTTAATGGAAAAATATCTGGATTTATATTGAACCAAACCTGGAAAAAAATATCTTATAAACTCACTCAGCACATCTGATCGGAATTCAAAATTCGATCTCCTCTTATTCAGCGACCAATACTATTGTGATAGTGTCGTATAAGACAATGCGACTACCAAAGATGGTGGTACACGTCTTAAGTGTTATGTGAACCTTAGAAAATACTGTTAACTATGAGCTGCTAGTCAGCAAACACCCACGAAACTTACATTTCATTTTTAAAATAAACAGTCATATTTCTACAATGAGAAAAACACAAACGCGTACTTTACGCTATAAAGATAGAAGTAAACTTTATTATAAATTTACTTAGAAACGACTGGTGTCATTCCAGAAGTTTTCACAATAATTATTTACAAAATTAAATAAAAACGTGATGCTTTAGTTGATTTTAAACTTGTTAAAACATATTAGTTTATCTGTACATACTTGACATGCATCCTTTCCGGGTGTGAAGGTGCATATAGATTTCCCAATCTTAACTCCTCTCTCATAAAGCTTCATGCATTCTACTGTGCTAATTATATCCAGAACTACGTGCTGAAGTAACGGGTGGGCCTGCAACATTGCAAAAAATAACTTGTTCATTTCAGGTCGAATTATATTTTAATGGCTAAAATTCTAGACAAATTGAAACGTATGTTCGTTTTTAGATGCATAAATAGTTAGATAGCAAGACATCTGACATACATAACAGCTCTCTATTTGATATATTGTTGTAATTTGTTATAAGACAATATTATTGTACAATATTGAAAATTCAAAATATTTTCAGAAGATGAATTCGTAAGCTAGCCCTAAATCTGATATATCATTATGGGTCTTCTACATAGACATTAGCTACTTTAGAAAATAGTATATATATATCATCAGTTTAAAATTATAGAATTTCATTATATTTTCACGTGCAACAGAATTAATTAAATATCTAACATGACAAGGAAACCGAACAAATCACTGTATTCATTTGAAATGTCTGTACATCCGTAATTAATTAAGACCAATGTTATCGAGATATCCCACCACAGCAACTTCCACATTAAAAAATATATATTCTTTGTGATCAGAAAAATATATTTTAGAAACTTTATATCTTAAATCAGCTTCAGCCCCTAATAATTTAGGAATACCAACATTATCATAGCTACACAAATCTAACTCAACGTTATTTCCTTCTTAGTTAGAAATAAGAGTATATAAAAACTTAAAAATTAACTCTAAATGGTATACTGTTATGTGTAAAACAAATACAGTTAAAATATTGCATCCCATTTTAAATTTTTGCATTATTTAAAAACAACCCACTTCTTTGAACACAATAAACCAAGTAGGTCGTTAATTCATATTGCTTTGCTATGTATTATTGTTTATTTTTTATATTTATTAATTTTAAAATACGATAAATGTCAGAAAATGCATTCAGATTAACGCTGTTTCTCTTCATCCCTATAAAATGAAGTATATCTTTCTTTTAAAAAAACAATCCCTATACAATATCAAGATATAGATAAAACTGAAACTTCCTTAACCTTTTAATTTTGGCGTAAAAACTAATAACACTTCTCTTAGCTTTTGTTGAATACATTTGGAATGGGATTTCTAGTTGTTAAATGAATGTCTAAAAATGGCAACATAGTTCTTCCTTTTTGATCACTTTGACCATAATCGTTGTGCAATCGTCCAGGAGAATAATCTCGAATAACCACCACACCAAAGCCCTTTAGTTCTTCGACAGTTCAGTCTCAGCAATTTTGCAGTAAGAAGAGCACATAACACCTTCTTTTATCTAGCAATTGAAAAATCTCATGAGCTGTGCAGTGATATAAAAAGGACAGTGATGGATAAATTGTCCTTTAGCAAGATCCAGCCGCACTGCAACGTTGGACAGTAATGCTTCATGTAATGATATTGATTTGGATTAATATAAATTATGTAAAAAGTCATGAATGAAGGTAATTTTTCTTTAAAGTAAAATATGTAGAGTATCCTTTTAAGTTTCATCTATGAAGAAACACGCGCTTCTCAGAAACAATGTGAAAAGAATTTCACCCCTAAAATATATTTTTTATACCATCTTTCTTGTTAAAAGAATAACTGCGTCAATTCTTGTTAAAGGGAACAACTTCATAGTACTTTTTCAAAAGACGCCAGCTCCCTAAACCAATAAGAATCTAGCCTTCACAAAACCTGTCGCCAGGACTCTTTCTATAAGTTGGATTTTACACTCTTGAAAAGGGGAGAGAAAGGCAAATATATAAAACATTGTGCGTATGTTTAAGGCATCTCCGGCATCTCCGGGATCCAAACATCTACACCGAGATCTCTCTCACGCACAAGTCAGTCACAGTCTAACACATTATAGAATAATTCACATCAATATCAAAAGTGTGCAGTAATATAAAACATTTAATTGAAATATGTACAAGTAATTAACAGGTGTAATTTAAATAAACCGTGTGTGAAATAACAGCCATCAACATTTCTCTTTCTTTAATTATATTAATATACCGATTTAATTAGTGCTCGAACACGGAGCTATAAACAGCTGATTAAACGGTATCTTTTCCGTACAGTGATGATAGGCGCTCGATCACGGAGCTTTATACAACCTATACATCATCACAGCATTATATCAGGGAATTAATCCGCAGTGTTTCAATCGACGCCCAATGCGGGGTGATTGATTCAATATTATTACGATCGACGCCCAAAGCGAGGCGTGATAAATCCATATAATATTACAATTATTACTGTTGATTGTCCCATTATTATTCAAGAGAATCATTTGAAATATTATAGACAGCTTAAACAAAAGAGTTTTAATTTTTGGGTGTTTCATTTAAGAGCGCTCACTGAAGATTCAATGTTGTATATTCTTTTATAAAGAAAGACAAGCTGAAAATTTTTCGAAAGCTGGGGAAACTGTTAGTAGAGAAGTAAAAACGTTTAGTATCTTCACTAATGAATCCGTCTATTTTTCAAGCTTTTCATAGCAAAGACAATTCATTGATTCATACCACTTCTTTAAGATCTAAAACCAGTGTTGCCTTTCTTGTTTGTCTGTCAATAGTGAGATGAAAGTATGCAATAAATCTGATGCTCCCATCCTAGGACGTTTTCCTGAAAATTTTACTCTTCCTTGGTTGTGCTAATTGGTTACTTATGATGGTGCTGCTTTGGTTAACATCATTAAGTTGAAATCCAAAACGTTTCATAAGAGTTCCAACTAATTTGTGACATCTGTTAGGCGTGGTGCAGAAATTATTGTAGCATTAAGTGTGGACCTTGCCTTTGAAATTTATAGTGAGGATTAGTTAAAGAAAGCAGCTAAATTTAAGAGGATGTACAGTCTTTGGAGGAAAGTAGTAATCACTAACCACTTTCTTCCTAAGGATTGTCCAAATTTTTTGAGTAATTCCCAAACAAAACTATCCCTTTGAGCTTGTAGGACGTCATGCTGTACTAAATGCATGTTCTACCTCCATCATTTCCTGCAGTGGAACCAAATTTGTTTGTTTATAAAATTTCCAGTGTCACGCCTTGATTTGTTCGTCAGATTTTTCAGATGCTTATTGGCTCGTAATGGTCTCCATTTACATGTTCACAATCCGATGGCTAATGGCAATAAAACCACTGTCATCCGTAATATGGATGCAGATGTCCTTATTCTAGAAATTACTTTCTACTTAAAGTTTAAAAACTGATTGTACTCAAAGAAACATGTTTGTATTTTAGAGTTCTAAACATCAAACGGTACAGTTATGTGCACAAATTCGCAGAAAATCTTGGTGGGACAAGTCAGATGCATTAAAGGGTTCTCACGCCTTCTCGAAGTTACACACCACATCGTCATTTTTCCGGAAAGGGAATAAAAGGTTTTTGTTAGCTTGTAGGTTTGAAGTTTAAAGAAGTGACTGTGGCTTACAAATTCATTAGTAATCCATCCAAAAATCTGGACCTAGAGATTTTATATATTATATTAGACATGTTCTTTATTCCTATTTATGACATTTAATATCTGAGTCTATTTCTTAGACCAGCACTTGTCACGTCCTAGAGCATATTTCCAGAAAACACGCCACCTACTACTCCATACCTTGAACAGCACACCCTACACTCTACCTTCAAGGATTGATATACATTTCTTTCGCCGAATTTGCAGAAAAGGGATAGCTAAACATGTGTATGGATCTTGAATGCCACGGTGGAGCAGTCTCCCACCAATATCTGATGACTAGTGAAAGACTGTGAAGCGTGGGTTCCGTAGCAGTTGCAATCCCACTTATCCTGCAGGAGTGTTGGTCTAGCATGGACTGCACACATTGCAGAGGAGCCTGATACTGAGCCTCTATATACACTACACTACTAAATTTAATTTAGTAATAGGCAGGATATTTTCTTTATCGCTATCCTGTGTTATTGTTCTGACAATTTAACCTTTCAGTGAGACCTCTTTAACAAGAACGACTTAGATGGTGGCTGTGAGGAATAAGATGATAGTCTGAAAAAATAGCACCTTCATGACACAAACGCCAAATACCTATTTTTTACTTGCTGTCAATCCAATTGAATTTTTAATTTATAAATATTTCCTAAAATATACTATTATGTTAAATTATTCAGATATGATTAAAGTACTCTGTACAGAACTTAGGTTATTGTTTTTATTTCTAATATTGAAGCTTGTTATAAATTGAGACTTTCTTTTATATTCATCTAGAATGAAGTTTATATAATTCTACCTATACTATTATGGAATCTGGTCCATAGACAAGGAGCTAAGGTTTATAATATTATATTTTCTTGAGTTATGAGTAGATTAAATATATTATTTTATATTTGTATCCAATATATAACTAAAGAAGAACAAGATTTTGAATTAATTTAGTGTTTTAAGGAATTATTAAATTATATTATGATAAGGTAGTAATCTATTGATATATTCAAGATTCCATAAGTCTAATAAAGACCTCTCTCTCATTGAAGATATGAAAAATCAAATCAGAGAAATAAACATTAATTAAAGAGTATTGGGTGCCAGAGTAATATAATGATATAGGTTAATATGGGTTCTCACATCATAGTTGTCTGAATTCCCATGCAGCTTTCCCCAGCCTATAGCAGTGCACGGACCCTTCACGTCATCTTTGGTGCTCCTGGTCTTTGGCAGCCTCGCATACTTGATGTTGGGGGCTTCCTTGATTGCCGAGGAGAGCTGACAGGAGGAAACACTTTGTTACTTTAGGAACTCAGTCTTAGAATTATATTGGCTTTACCACTTTTGAATATTTCCTTAGATTAAACCTGGAAAATACCAAACACTAACGTAGCAGATTATAAATGAAGAATCAAGATCAGATACTTATATGGCTTGTTCAAGGTCAAATACTACTGTATCAGGTTCAAGATCAAGCACTACTGTGCCTGGTTCAGGATCAAACACTTCCATGGCATGTTCGAAATCAAATAATGGTATGCCTTGTTTGATGTCAAATACTGCCATGCCACGGTTTGTGATCAAATTCTACTTTAGCAGTGATGGGATAAATACTACAAGCCAGGTTCGTGACAAAATACTACAAACAATAGTTTTCCCAGTGTTTACTTATGGTTGTAAAACTTAGTTTACTATCTTATAAAACGAGAATAAACTAGGACGTTCAAAACCAAATTACTTAGGAAAATAAATGTTTCATAAAGGAATGAAGATGGAGATAGTCACAACTTTATGAATATTACTAAGAATATGATATTATTTTCATCCTCCGTAAAGTAGTTTCTTAAGTGTCCAGTATCAATGTAATTATTTAGCCAAGTATGTTATATCTTAAGATACTTACACATATTTGAATTTTAAATTCAATTTTAAATATTTTTACCTATATTTTCAATTAAATATTTTAAATATTTCTATTTCTATTAATCTGCTCCTCAAATTGATAAGCGACTTTTTTTGGCAGTGTTAATCTTATTGTCTTATTATTAGCATTTAATCAAGTGAAAGTATTCCAACAGATTATCATGCTGCACATCAACTAGAAAATATTTTTATCATTCCTTGTAACTGATTAATAATACCTTGACTTTTTTCCATTCATGTTGTGATAAGATACTCTTGTTGGTTTATTTGTTCTTATGATCTACTCCCAGTCCATATTCGTCTTTCAAAACTTAAATCGGGGATATAATAGTGGGCCTACTCGCTTGTTAAACATTACCATGTTGCTAGAGCGGAATGTTCCCTCCTGTCTCTTGGGAGATGCAGCTTCGTTACATCTGGTTAGGTAGGATTGCGGTTGAAAGGATACAGGGCAAACTACACACATCCAATATGTATCAAGATTTAATACTGTATGCAAAACAGCACTATAAGGATAAAATATGATTTTATCTAAACACATTTAACAGTACTCATTGCTACTAACATTTGGACTCTTGGATATGTTTTCATAAAGAGGTCAATTATTTTAGTTGTGTTAATGTGTACGGTCTAGTTACCCCATGAGAAATGGTTGGATCCAGAGTTAAAGGGTTGTTGGGGGCCTTAATTCCATGGTATATTTCCGCTACTAGAGGGGTCAATATCCATCATTAGGGGGTATAGCTCTTCAACTAGAGGGTCTATCTACATTACTAGAGGGTCTAGCTACATCACTAGAGGGTCTAGCTACATCACTAGGGATCAAATTCCTCCTTTAGGGGTCTAGTTCCTCCACTAGGGAGTCTATCTACATCACTAGAGGGTCTAGCTACATCACTAGAGGGTCTAGCTACATCACTAGAGGGTCTAGCTACACTACTAGAGGGTCTAGCTACATTACTAAGGATCTAACTCCTCCTTTAGGGGTCTAGTTCCTCCACTAGGTGGTCTAGATCCTCCACTAGGGAGTCTAGTTACATCACTAAAGGGTATAGCTACATCACTAGGGAGTCTAGCTACATCACTAGGGAGTCTAGCTAAATCACTAGGGAGTCTAGCTACATCACTAGGTAGTCTAGCTACATCACTAGGGAGTCTAGCTACATCACTAGGGGTCTAGATACATCACTAGGGGTTTAGCTACAACACTAAGGAGTCTAGCTACATCACTAGGGAGTCTAGCTACATCACTAGGGAGTCTAGCTACATCACTAGGGAGTCTAGTTACATCACTAAAGGGTATAGCTACATCACTAAGGAGTCTAGCTACATCACTAGGGATCTAATTCCTCCTTTAGGGGTCTAGCTCCTCCACTAGGTGGTCTAGATCCTCTACTAGGGAGTCTAATTACATCTCTAAAGGGTATAGCTACATCACTAAGGAGTCTAGCTACATCACTAGGGAGTCTAGTTACATCACTAAAGGGTATAGTTACATCACTAGGGAGTCTAGCCACATCACTAGGGAGTCTAGCTACATCACTAAGGGTCTAGC
>CABFVX010011066.1:0-11887 GCA_902151425.1 Timema shepardi | reverse complement strand
AGGAGGAAGGTGATCTCTGGGAAGTCATCGAGCACGATGAATGCAAAGAGATGAAAATGAGACCAATGACGGAGAGATGTAAGATGAAACGCTGGCTGGTACTTGAATATTCCTTCAGATATAATGTAAGCCCCAAAGTCGAAACAAGCCGGCCGAAAGAATGAAGTTGATTTCTGATGCAACATATCCTCCTATTGATGTTGTAGGTAATGTCAGGTGTTGAAACCACGAACTTAACTGGCCTTTCAGAATCGTTAACGTGATTTCCACTTCAACAAAACTTTGTGGACTGTATTTTGTCTTTGACAGGGTGTAAACTAGCACCAAAACACCACGAAACTCGTTGACAAAACTACAACAATTGCGCCGACCATCTTACCTGATGCTCTCATCTAGTCACAGTGTCTTTCACAGGCCAGGCCGTCTCAACTCTCCACAACTGGCAGCCTACTCTTGGTTGTGGCGTTCACCACCAGGGGCACTCCTTCAGCAGACACTTTTGGAGCGTATGAACATCAGGTGTGAACACTGTTGGAGATAATTCTTTATCCATGTCATGGTTGCTATGAGAAACTGTTATTATGATGATGTATGTGTTGTTTAAAAAGGAATCACCATATTTAATAAATGCAAAAAGTAAAACTAACTTACTTACTCTATGGCAGCGGTTCTCAAACTGGTGTATGCGTACCCCCAGGGTTACGCGGGCACCTTTCAGGTGATACGCGAGCAACTCTCAAGGGAAAGTGGTCGAAATGCCAAGGGACTTATGGAAAAACCCTAATTGTTGGTTTTTACCGTTATCTGGTTATTTCCACCCATCTTTTTCCCTTATTTGATCTCGGATGGAGACAGATTTCTGAACATTTTCAACCCTATACTTGACACCTTCTACGTTAGCAGTTATCTTGCTTATATTTAGAGTAATTTGAGCAAATTTCTTGAACAGTCACGATTTGGTGACATACTCTTCTTCTCTCAAATACATTTCTCAAACTCGAAACGCAGTTGTAGAGATATATTGTGATGATTTTTATATATTAATTAGTTCCAATCTATTTGTGTTTATGTATTATATATCGGCCTATTTATGACAATTTGTGTTAAAGTGCCTTTACAAACAAAATTATCTTAATCGTTTGTATGAAATGAGACAAGAAGTTAGAGTTTTCCTCTCTGACAGCAAGTATGAGTTTAGCGACAGATTCACAAATGAGCAGTGGCTGTGCAGGTTAGCTCTCATGGCTGACGTATTCAGCGACTGAATGAGCAGGATAAAGGTCTGCAGGGCAAACACACAACACCCTTTCTTGGTTCATGACAAAATAAAGCTTAAAAAAAACACTTCAATTTTCAACAAAAGAAGTTATGAAGGGACAACTGTAATTATTTGCGTCTTTAGAAAATTTCGTAGAAGAAAATGAACTTGAACTTTGTTATTCTGTTGTTGATGTCTGGGTTTGATTGAAGACTTTGGCGAATATTTTCCTGAGAATTTAGGGAGTGAGTTCTGGATGCGAGACTCTTTTTCTGCAGTGGAAGACTCCAGTCAACCAAATTTCTTTTCAACGAAAGAAATTATTCTGTCCTGTGATGAAACCCTCAAATCCAGTCTCAAATAAACTTCTTTGGCAGATTTTAGTTGTAAAGGCTGAGCGAGTTTCCTCATACCGCTGACCGTGACATCAAGTTTATGATACCTTACTCAGAAACTTATCTCTGTGAGAGTGGTTTTTCATCCATGGTGTACCTAAATAATAAGTACTACAATAGGCTAAATTTGGAACCGACCTCTGCTTGAAAAATTCACTGGACAACCAGACATCAAACAGTTGTGCCAAGACATGCAGCCACACCCCTCTCACTGAAAAACTTTGGGATTCATAATAATTATATCAGCTCCAGAATTACAATTTAAAATTTTGAATTGAAAATATTGTGTTTAGGTTTACTATTTTTCATTATTTTTGAACGAATCTGTGAAGAAAATGTATACAATTTTTCTACAGAATTTTCACGGTAAAATTATGTTTAAAAAAATAATTATTACAATTCTCAATACGAGGTAATATTAAGGCTGTACCAGTAGGATTCTCTCTAAATAGCTTTATGACGTTTTAAATATTTTGATTACAGATATTTTTTCCAATAGATTAAATAAATCAATAATATACCACGTGGTCATATTTTTTTTAAATCCAGTCATTTGGAATTTTTTTATCTTAGTCGTGAAGAAGAGGTGCGATATAAAAAAAAGAATGAGAACCGCTGATCTATGGCATTATGAGCTCGAAAGTCATTGTCGCACTCACCTTTGCCTAGCTAGAGTTCGTTCTATCCAGTCCACCTCACTAGACCATATCCCTATCCTGAGCTAGTTCTATCCATCTGTTAAAGGAATAACAGGTAAAGGTATAGTAAAATTCTCTTAAAATCGAGTTGAAGTTTTATACGATGTTGTTGTTTCACTAGAAGGTAATAAAACGGTAACTATAATTTATGAAATTACCCTAACTTGGATACAAAAATTGAAAAAAAGAAGAGATGCCATTTTTAGTTAGAAAGTTAAATTTTATATACAATATTTGGTTCAAAGATCCCCTTGAAAGATCCTAAGAAGAAGATGATCCTAGATTAAAAAAATCCCGAAGCAGATGAAATATCATAGTACGATGAGAATTGCTCTTCAGATAAACAAATTAAACAAATGAAGAAAATAAACTTGGAAGAGGGAAAATAAAACCCAAGCTAGATTGAATGTTTATGTACTTCTAACTTACCAGAAAGCAGTAAATGGACCAGAAAATATCAAATGGAAAAAATTGAAGGAAATAATATTTTACATAGCAAATGAATTTTTAAAATAAAATAAAAAGGGAAATATTCTCTTCCTAAGATGCGAACAGTGATTTGGCGTTGACTATGAATAAACATACGGTCCCGTAGTAGCAAGTGTCTCATTACGACCTAGAATATTTTCTATGGCTGTAAAAAAGTAATATTACATTAAAATAGACCTAAACACATAATTTTTAATGGGGTATTAAATGAATGAATGTGTATGTACTTGCCTCAAGGATTTTAAAAAAGATGCAAAAAAACTGTCAACCAAAATTACTTTGTATGGACTGAAACAAGCTCTCATTCAGTAGAATAAAGCGTATACTGATTATTTGAAAGGGGATGATTTCAAACCACTCGAAATCTAGAGTGTGATCAATATCTCTTTACTGGCAGTGACAGGACAATTACACCAGCAACACATGTAGGTGGTGAATTTTAATTGGTGAGAATGAATTAAGTTAAATTGCACTATCCTTTAAATTAAATACGGAATTTGAAATTACAGCTTGTAACCAGCCAAAATAATTTTTTGGAATTGATGTGGACAAAACTGAAAATACTTTAAAGTTTCTCCAGAAAACGTATGCATTAAAAGTTCATCAGAACTACAGTATGTTCCAAAAGTTACTGTGCAGTAAAGTACCATGTACCTCGTAGTAGTTGGAAATGCCACGCACGAACCTGAATACATGCTTGGCCACACCTTCATATGAAGAGGTTTGTCCAGACATGTCTTGAGGTTCGTGAGGGATATTTCCAACATGGGTTAGAGGAATAACGAGGTACGTGATACTTTACTGCATGGTAACTTTTGGGACAACCTGAATAATGTTATAAATTGAAAACCATCTTAACACTCCAATAGTTAACATTCCTACAACTAAGAAATAAGAAAATAAGTCTAAGTTTCCCTATCGTGAAGGTATTGGATCACTTCACTATCGGTAGACTAAAACTCGCCCTGGTCTTGCGTTCTCTCTTGGCTTCAACGGTTGAAGAACGGAAAATACATCTGAAGACAGTTAAAATTTAAAAAGAATTACAACATATCTCAATAGCAACAAAGGTTTTGGAATTATGTATTATGCTGAAAGCTCTGATAATTTGATTGCTCACAGTAATGCTTAATATGGGAATGACCCTGGACCCAGGAAGAGTTCCACAGGATATAGGAAAGTCGCCTGATTTGGGGTGAGTTCCTAATATGGGGAGGTACAATATTAGGAGGAAGGAAGTGCTCCTACTTATCGACGAACACTGGAAATTGAAGGAAAGGGCGCTTCCTCATTGTTTGGCTGTTAACAGCGCAGTAGCTCCACGAGTATTGGTGCCATCGGTTCTAACATTTTATTTGTGTCCTGAAAGTTTTTGCTAAGCTCGAATAAATACAAGTTTACATAGTAAAGGTATTTATATTTCTATATTTGCTAATTTTGTTATAATTGGTATAAAAGTGGCTTTCTTTAGAGGTTACATTTATTAAAACTAGTAGCTATTTGAACATATTTGTATAATGTCAAAACTAATCATTTTATGGGGCCTATTATGGGGAGTCTTAGGTTTTCTAATTTGGGGATCCCCAAATTAAGAACCCAAAACGTTCTTCACAACAATGAATTAAAATATAATTTTATAATAATCAAATATTTTCTAAAAGTATTAGAATATTTAAAAAAACAAAATATAACGGTTAACCAATTTTAAGATATGGTAGTTTTCTATTGTCTTTTATATTGAATATAAAAATAATGATTTATTTGTTAAGCTCTATGAAGCTTTAATGTCAAGTTATAATCTTTAGATATCACTTAGCAATTTTATAAATAACTTGGAGTACTTTTTTTTAAGACCAACGTCCCTAAATAACACAACCTTTTTAAACTATTGTAAAATAAATATTTACAGATGGCGCCAAGGGAAAAATGGGATCCAGAACAAATGAAGGCAGTAGTTGCGGCCATGCGCAATAAGAAAATGGGAAGTCTTAAAGCATCCCGTGGCTTTCATGTTCCTCAAACTACACTAGAGCGCTAAGTTAAGGATTTAGATAAATATCCTAGTAACGTGGTTCAAACCAAAATAGGCAGGAAGCCAACACTATCCTTTGAATTAGAAAAGGATCTCGCAGACTACTGCCTTATTATGGAAAACAGATTCTTCGGCCTTTCTCAAAGGAATGTTCGTCCCATGGCATATCAGCTTGCTGTAAAAAACGGAATTGCGAACCCCTTCTTCCAAAAAGAATGAGCAGGCCGGGAAAAAATGGATGAAGAATTTCTTAAGAAGAAATCTACAGCTTGCTGTGCGCACTCCTCAAGGTATCTCAATGGCCAGAGCAAAGAGTTTCACTCCAGAGGGAGTTTCCAAGTTTTTTGACATTTTGAACCTGCAAGGGACAGTATCAATAATTCTCCATCTAGGTTATACAACTGTGACAAAACCGACATATCAATAATACAACATAAGCACACAAAAGTTGTGGGTCTAAAGGTAAAGCGACAAATTGGAGCACTTAAAGTGGCTGAACGAGGGGCTCTTATAACTGTTGTCCCTTGTATGAGCCCTGCAGGCCACTTTGTTCCTCCATTAATGATCTGCCCTTGAAAGAACATGAAGATGGAACTCATGGATGGGGCTCCCCCTGGCTCTATTTATTCTTTCCATCCGTCTGGCTGGATACAAACGGACATATTTACAGATTGGTTTCGTAAATTTATTTCCAGCGTGAAGCCTACTGTGGAGGATCCTGCAATTCTCGTATTAGATGGCCACAACTCTCACACGAGAAATATAGATGTGATAAACATGGGGCGAGAGAATCATGTGGCCATTGTGTGTTTGCCCCCCCCCCCATAGCACTTACAAAATGCAACCACTCGATGTATCATTTATGGGGCCTTTTAAAACGTACTACGCCCAGGAAGTTGAGCAGTGGATTCGAAAAAATCCTGGACGAGTGGTTACTGTCTACCAGATAGGGGAATTTTTGGAAAATCGTACATGAGGGCAGTGACTGCTGAAGCGGCTGCTAGTAGTTTCCGCAAAACTGGATTGTTTCCTTGTAATAGGAACTACTTCCGAACTCATGATTTTGCTGTCCTTGAAGAGCCTGAAGAGAACAACGCTGAGAGCCCACAACAGCTCGATAACCTGCAGGATCCTCAACCAGGGACATCCCATGATCCTGATCCTGTTCCTATAACAACGCCACCTCAGATAAGGCTTATCCGGGTGTCTAACATCGAATCAGTTCCCTCTATAAAAATTCAGCCTATTATAAGAAATTCCCGAGCTGGATCTGCCCAGCTCATCACCGGATCACCTTATAAACAACAGATATCAGAGTCGCAGAAAAAGGGTCCTTTACCAAAGAGAAACGGTAAGACTATGACTATCAAGAAACGCTCTGAATTGAAAACACCAGTTTACCGTCGTAAGAAAAGGGTCTGCCAAACATTCGGAATCTTCAACAGAATCTGAGGATAATATTTCACTAGTTGATTCTGATGACGATCTTGATTTGGAAAGTGAATCTTATGCAGAGTGTATTATTTGTGCAGGATTATTTTCTGATGACCATGAAGGTGAGAATTGGGTTAGATGTGTGGTATGCAGCAAATGGGCACACACAGATTGTGTTGATCCATCTAACAAACAATTTGTGTGTGGTTTGTGCCTTTCAAAAGAAAACAAAAAATAACTTTTTCTAAATAATTAATTTTTTGTGTAAGGATAATTGAACATCCCCAAATTTGAAGCCCTAGGGTTCCTAATTTGGGGAGGCGCATGTTTTTTAAAAAAATTTATTTAATCTTAAAATTTGCTCATAAGTGATATTTTCTTTTGCACTAAAGTGAGGGCAATAAAACCACTAATTATGTCTCAAATACTCATTGTATTATCATATGTTCCTTTTTAACTAAAAATATTTTTAAAAAATGCTCCCCAAATTAGGCGACTTTCCCCTATAGGGTGGTCCCATCAGCTGGTGCTTCAGGAAGCAACAAGTAGTTGCCACCCCGAGCTGAGAAGCCGAATATATATCACCTTCAAAATGTTGTTGAGAACTGATGTTCATAAAAAGAATCATTGAGTAGATAACATATAAGAATACTCCAGCAATCCTGAACGTGGGCAATCAGAGTGCTATTGCACTTTGAGGAATGGTGTCGTGACTAGACGTTCTAAACACTAGCTTCTTATCATAAGCTAAAACGTTAAATTTCAAAAGAGGACACTAAATCACTTTCACCAATAGTCCACCTAAACTTAAACAAGCTTACCAAGCTCCATTCCACGGTGTACATCCCAAGATGACTATCTCCCACGCCACACAACCGGCTAACGCGGACGGGTGGTCAACACTGAATGCACGAGGGAACGGGCTGGGCCAACCCCGCGTGTTCGCTAAGGCTGCCGGGAAATGTGAAGTATAACATTTCCAGAACTAGATGGTTCCACGTACCAAGAACACTGTTCTGGGGCCTTCCAGGGCATTCTCATCACATTTTACCCTTTTATCATTATCCCTCCCCCCTTTTTCTCTGTGTGTCTACCCTGTGTGTAACCCCTAATTTCCCCCTCTCCGAGTAAAATATATCAAATAAATACTGCCAGGAGATAGAAGGACGAATCACTCTTGGCTGGATATCCATTTTGGGAACGTCTTCGTGTCCGAATAAATGTAAGAACTAAATTAAGTTTCGACTTTTTTAAATCCAAATTCCTTCTCGGCCTAAATATGTTTAATATTCAGAGGTCTTCCGACTTGTGAAAATTATTATAATGTTTAAATATCCTGAGTCCTTCCGACTTATGGAAATTGTAATAATGTTTAATATTCAAAGTCCTTCCGACTTGGGGAAATTATAATAAAGTTTAATATTCAGAGTCCTTCTGAATTATGCAAATTATAGTAATGTTTAAATATTAAGAGTCCTTGCAACTTGTGAAAATTGTTATATGTTTAATATTCAAAGTCCTTCCGACTTGGGGAAATTATAATAATGTTTAAATATCCTGAGTCCTTCCAACTTATGGAAATTGTAATAATGTTTTTTCACATCTAAGTATTTAACTGTTTTCTAGCAACCTCAATTCACAAAGTACGTTCCTTTCTAATATAAATTGTAATAATGTTTAATATTCAGAGTCCTTCTGACTTATGTAAATTATAATAATGTTTAAATATTAAGAGTCCTTCCAACTTGTGAAAATTGTAATATGTTTAATATTCAAAGTCCTTCTGACTTGGGGAAATTATAATAAAGTTTAATATTCAGAGTCCTTCTGACTTATGCAAATTATAATAATGTTTAAATATCCAGAGTCATTCCGACTTGTGGAAATTATAATAAAGCTTAATATTCAGAGTCCTTCTGACTTGTGGAAATTATAATAATGTTTAAATATTCAGAGTGTAACATTACGTCGTATAATGTTACAATTGGACCACGCCCCATACTGACGTAAATGGATGTATCCCATCAAATCATACTACCCACTCCAATATATTCAATTAAATTTAGGATCCCTACAATAGTATTGTTCGCTGTTGTAGTTCTTGTAGGCTAAGAAGACATACTATAACAATGCTGGACAATATGTTTCACGACTCAATCCCAAATCAATGTAATAAGCTGTTCAAGTACTTACAATATGATTCTGCTTTCAATAGAATCCTGCTAGGCTGAACGACGCACGGGAATCCAAGACCGGCGACTGGAGCAAGAGAGGTCCGACGCATCAACAACTCGTCCCGTCACTCAAAATGGACTAGCAAGGAATGGGACATGAACTACCAACGCCTGCTAGAAGATACTTACGTAGCTGACCTCTGACGGATGGAAGAAGACCCTTCTTCAGAACATCGGGCGATTGGAAATGTTGCTAATTTTTCGATGGAGCGAGAACTATCAACAAAAGATCTACGTGACTTTTTGCAGGCATCGTGACGTCACCGCGTGTGTTTTTGTATCCCCACCATAACAACGAAATCCCTATATAATGGCTGTGCAAACGTGCAATAATTGACTATTCTACGATCAACGATCGACGACAGACAATTGTCACGGACCTGGACAATGGCTGGAGAAATACTTGTACAATGTATCAAAATCGTCGCTTAGACGAGTGGAGTTATGAACTCTAACTTCTTGGTCAACTATAAACTTTTTACATAAAATATTCTGTTTCAAAATCTAACGTATTTATAATTTAATCGTCAATTTATTTTAAATACTCTATCTTTAAAATGTTGCCGCTCGGGCGCTGGACTTGTACTTATGTATTTATTTTCGTAAATATCCTCAGTTACGTGCTGATTAGAAGTTGACATGTTAATATTTAATTGTTTGGAATTTTAGAGTATTCCCGTTTTTTTAAGTAACTTTTCATATTTGAAATTATGGTTTGAATTAACGTAACCTGAATTAGTTTTTTATTGGAATTTGAATTAGGATAACTTTAATCTTTTGTAACCTAAGTTCTGTTTGAACAGCTAATGTTTTGTTTATTTATTTTGGGAACTGTGTGTCCCATATTCTCAGTCAGATCGGATAGTCCCGTGGGAGTTTGGCTTAGGTCTGGTAGTCAAACCCTCACGTTTTGTAAACACTGTTGTGTGGTCGTCAAATTTAAATTACTTTATATTTATGATATCGTTTTCTGTGAATTACGAAACCTTTGGAACCATATCAAGGTGCCCATTAGGCCCTTATAATTTTGTATCGCATTTAAATATATACGCTGTAGTATTGTCTCATATAGACTGGTCTATCAATATAATGATGGAATTATGTTTCCTTTTGTTAAAACACTTGCGCAACTTTAATTATGTAAAGTTGTTTACTTCGAGTATAATTTCCAACAGAACTCATTATGATATAATGAAACCATGTACTGTTAACTGCGCTTTATCTTTCAATTGAATAAACTGCTCATTTTGTTGAATCTATATTTTTATAATTTCCATTCTTCATGTAGGTTAAGTTTACCCTCTCCCTATATTTACCTTTTATGATCGGGTAGTATTAGGACTCAGAGAGGGTGCAACAAGAGTCCTTCCAACTTGTGAAAATTATATTAATGTTTGATATTCAGAGTCCTTCTGGCAAGGAAAGGTATGTCACGTTTTGGGTGTCCTTTTGACTTGTGGATAGAATTAATAATATTTAAAAGTCAATACTGGAGATGTTTTCTATTGAATCAAATATATATCTTGATTCCTATTTAACGAAGTATTTTACACTTTACTGGAAATTTTATTTGATTATCTTCTGGTTTATATATTTTCTTTGTTGGTTTATCTCAATAATGCCGAATGGGTTGCTGGGAAATATGAGCCAACATATTATATAAATAATATATTCGTGCTCCCTCTGCTTTTATTCTCCCCTTTTTTTATAACTTCATACTTTGTATACCCGCCTTTGTCCTGGAGGACGAAAGGGGCTACAACACATAATAGTAGATTTCACTATCCTAAAGCAAAATAAATAAAAGGATAACAGAAAAAGTCCCATTTTGATCTGATGAGTGCTTTTAGAGTTTAATAGCAACAAACAAACATACAAAAATTCTAAAAAAATGCATTACTTGGTCTTCTTATCGTACTGCCCAGAAAAAAAGAAAAACTTCACAAAAATTCAAATGTACAGCCATACCTTATAGTTATATGTATATACAGTGAAATAGAATTTGATTCCCCAGAATGTGTCTCGTTAACTGATACACAATTATTGGTATTTATATCCCAAAACATTTACCCGACACGTATTCTAACTGCAAAAATACAAATTAGAGAATGTGTGCGTCAATGACCTCAACTTAAGTTTACCATCGTGACAAATTAGTCGACTGTAAGCACAAACGACACAATCGTATAAATAATTGATCCAAATGAAAACGGTCATCCGTGAACATTTCCATTAACGTCAAGCCAACGCGACGAGTAAGTTGGATAACAATAATCCTTCCCACAATACGTCACGTTGGTTGTCATGGCAACCACGACACGTTGCCTCCTTCCTTCCTACACCCACTCGAAATGATTACCTCTGGGGGCTACCGTCGCCACACCCAGCTCTCAACGTTTCTAAAGGAGGAATACAATTAGTCTGATGTTTTGCCAGATGAGAACTCAGAAGATGTCCTGGAATTTAATTACAACGTCATTTAAAACGTGTATCATCTAATGCCACTATGCTCATTATGGATAGTCAACAACTGTTGATATCAACATGTGAAGAAAATTAAACTCTATATTTCTACTGAAGCAATATCTTATTTATTTGGGTCAAACAAATGTTTTGCCATAAAAACTGCAGAAACACGGGCCTTATCTCATGTCTCCTTCCATCACACCTTAAACATTATTTAGTTGGCTACATTTAGTTTTCACCAGCAGGGGGAGGCGGGGTTGGGGCTTGGGTGGATGTATGGGGTAGTTTGCCCCAAACTATCACACGCTTAGAAAATACTGTTATCCTCTCCTCCCACCACCACCACCCCCAATTTTCTACCCCGTCGGTTATTTTAAAGGCGGTAAGCATTGCACGTATAAGAATAATGGAAGTAAAACATTATGTTTCCTAAGTGATAAAAATAGAAATCAATTGAAAGAGAAAAATAAGACAGAAAATTAAGTTATTGATATGAATTATAAAGATAATACAATTAAGTTTACTTGTCATAAAGAGTATATGGACTATTTAGCAAAATTGTTAATAAAACAAGAATTCAAGTAAAATAATTGATTGTTATCTAGGAATAGAGATTATGCATTGAGTCTAAGGATTGTGATAAAAGAGACTTTTTTTAAAATAAAAGTTAAAATGTAATACTTGACATTATAAAAACACATTAAAAATGTGAGTCAGAAAAAAATATATACAACCCAAAACATATTAACATACATGTATTAAAGACATGAGTTAAAGTAAAAGATGAAGTGTATTATACTGATAACAAGACAATAAAATTATGATTAAAACAAAAGTTAATTGAGTTTATTTGAGAATGGATGCCTATCCTTTGATAAAAG
>CABFVX010011064.1:0-11895 GCA_902151425.1 Timema shepardi | reverse complement strand
ATTCCTAATCCATTAGCGTAATTAGTACTTAAAGCGTATAACCCGAACGGGTAGTAAGACGTGGTGCTAATTATTATTATTATTAAACTTTTCAAAGCTGTCAGTCAGCACCAAAGAAGCCATCGGGCTACTGTACCTAATCGTGCCTTTCCCTTACAGGGTAGGCAAGAAGCTGCATGTAGTTCAAAAAACAACTCTGTTGCTTAATAGGTTAGTCCTTTTAATCCACACTCTCATCCTCTAAATACGCCCAAACAAACGTAAGACACTTCTCTCACATTGCCCTGTTGGATTCCCTTTCAAACTGCACTTCTTCAGCACCCATTCATCACCGACTCTGTCCATACGAGTTTCTCGACATACATTTCCCTATATCTCTCATTCCAACCACATTACCTTATTCTTGTGTTTATCCTGACAAACCCACGCTTCACACCCACAAAACAATGTTGGCACTAACACACTTTTAAACACCGCCATCTTTGCCTCTTTCGATACTACATATTCTTTGCAATCAATACCTTTGTTAACCCCACTTTAAAAATATCATATTACGTGTTATTGAAAATAAAATAAAGACACTACTAACCAATACCAACAGTTAATTTCGAAGAAAATAAAGCTCATAAACAAAACATATTCCATCTTAGTTTTATTTTATTATTTTAAAAAACCTGAACACATCTTTTTAACTTCAGCTTATAGGCTACACATTATTTAACTTCATCTTATAGGCTACATATTATTTAACTTCAGCTTATAGGCTACACATTATTTAACTTCAGCTTATAGGCTACACATTATTTAACTTCAACTTATAGGCTACACATTATTTAACTTCAACTTATAGGCTACACATTATTTAACTTCAGCTTATAGGCTACACATTATTTAACTTCAGCTTATAGGATACACATTATTTAACTCGCGTATTAGNTTATTTAACTTCAGCTTATAGGATACACATTATTTAACTCGCGTATTAGTGTCATTAAAAAAAATCTTTCATATTTTGAATAAAATACAAAAATGTGAAAACGCACCCTTAGCGCACTTTTTGTTGTTGGTATCATGGATTGTTGATGAGGTGTTGATCGAGGAGTTTGGTGTTGGCCCGCCGTTATTATTATTATTATTATTATTATTATTTTGTCTTGTCTTCGTAGAGCGGGTGGCTTCACAGAAGACGACTGACGTACATTCAAACTTTTTTTTTAAAAGGATCTTCCCGCGGCTTAAGTGATTTTTAGTCGAGCTCTTTAAAATGTTTTCGTCACGGTCCTCAACACGAGGTTGGAATGGCCGCGATGTTGCCAAATCTTTTTCTTACTCGAGGGGAAATCTGACTTTCATCCCAAAATTTTGGTGTATTTAATCTTCACCTGTGGGCACTTGGTCTTAATATACCCTTCTCCTCTTGTCTGGGGGTTTGCCGGTGACTGGGAGCTTTGGGACTCGAATCCCAGTTGGGTGTATTAAGAGTGATATTTCCTAAATGCTTTCATATTCTTCCTCAACGGAACTCGAGGTCATTCTTTTTCCGCGTCCCAACTGTAAATATGCGAGTAGTTCGGATGGATAATGAGATGTAAAGAATAATAATAATAACAATTCGTGGATACATACAGTAGCCCCATGACTTATTTGGTGCTGACTGACAGATAACAGCTGACTTCTGACAGCCAACATTTAGGTATATGCCTAAATTTTGACTGTCGGAAGTGACAGATGCTAAACACATGTTTTTTCAAATCATTTGGTCCGGCGTAGGTATACATAATTTGGTCTGGTAACTTTTCAAAGCTGTCAGTCAGCACCAAAGAAGCCATGGGGCTACTGTAGTTTCCTTTCGACTCAAGGTCAGTATGTTGGAGTCTCCCCAAACTCTATGAGAAATTTTCTGTTCGTATCTCGGTGCGGTAAAAAATGTATTCTGTGATAGGCACGAGTGACTTGGAGTCTGGAAGGTCTTTCAGGTGTTAAGTGATCAACACTTGTGCTAGACGTAAAAACACTGTGTGAAAAATAACGAGAAGGAATGTTCTAAGAAATACATCAACATTAACCTAGAGTCGTGTTAAAAAATATATATAACTCACTTTGTCCAGCTTGCACTTCGACCCTCTTTTCTCGACAGTCAAACGTGTGCTGGATGCTGTTGATTGATTATTGAAGGCAAATGGTTAGAGCCTACATAGGGATGAGGTATATTTAGATGAAAGTTATACCTAAGGACCAAATTCATTTGAGGCCGAGAACAAGTGGAAACCCATTTCATTTGGGTACAAGGTACGCCTACGAACTATATTCGCTGTGTGTTAATATTCTCTTTCGCTCTCGTGTCGGTTATTACGGCGATAAGGGGTGAAATGACAGATTCCAAGCGACTCGGGAATACAGTATGACGGCCACTTAACATACATTCATAAATACTACTGAACGGGGAATTTCTCTCCAAGAAATGTTATGTAATTTTCCTTGTTTCGTCCCGTTCAATGTGGAGTATGTTTCGGTCCATACTTCCTTTCAACTACAGTTGCCCCATGGCTTCTTTGTTGATGACTGACAGCTCACAGCTGACAATTGACAGCTTTGAAAAGTTATCAGACCAAATTACGTATCCATACGCCGAACCAGATGATCTGCAAAAACATGTGTATAGCAGCTGTCACTTTTGACAATCAAAATTTAGGTATATACCTAAATGTTGACTGTCAGAAGTCAGCTGTGAATTGTCAGTCAGCACCAAAGAAGCCATGGGGCTACTGTACAACGCCTCACCAACCCCTCTTTTTCTTTGTTACATATTTAGTTCTAATCATAATCATTTTCTGTATAAATGTTTTAAGAAAATATTTTTTAAATTAGCTTTTATTATTTGAGACCTTCGTTCAGCATCTGTACTCGTGGCGGGGGTCTGCCCTTCTCCCGTCACAGGCCGCCAACACATTATTTTACTGCTGTCGAGGGTTGATTTGGGGGGAGGGGTGGGCGGTGTTAAAATAACTGTGAGGCACTCAAAAAGAGAGGGGGGGGACCACCCCGAATAACGTTGAGGTGGAGACTGTCATTGGTATTGGGAGAAGTGGAATCTTGACACTTTAACACCCTTCTAGCTCTTGGGATCTCGTTACTAAAATCTGATTTTCATAGGAAGCCCGTTATTTGATAACTGGAAACTCATGATGCCAAATGGGGGGGAAGGGGGATATTACCATTTGTAATTACATTCTTAGTCCGTTTAATTAATACTGTAAATAATTTGTTTTAAATTATACATACGGAAGTATTATTGGAAACCTTTCCAGGGTGTCTACCATCCGGGAAAATCAGGTAAAACGGGAACTAGCCGGGAATTTGAAGTGATCGGGAAGAAACGGGAATAAGGCGGGAATTCGGTAAATCACAATAAAAATCCGGGAAAATGATATTTTACTCAAAAAATGAAATACAATAATCAGTAAATTATGTAATTTTTTGTTTGTATCTGTATAATATATTTTTAATTTCTAGTAAACACTTTTAATTCAAATTTTAAAACTTATTAAATTATTATTATTAAAAAAAAGATTAATAGAAAAACAAGGGGGGAGGGGGGCGGCGATTTAGAAGGATATGACATACTTTTTTAGTCGGGAATTTTAGGAAATGATCAGGGAAAAGGTCGGGGATTTCATTGGTCAAGTTTAGTAGACACCATGCTTTGGTAACTCTTTAAATTAACTTTGTAATTAATAAATAAACTAGGACGTATTTCTAGAATGCCAAGTGACTTTAATTTGATGTTGATAGTAAAAAAGTAGGCCTAATTTTGAAATCAGAATTTAGTGAACGTTTATTGGACACGTTTAGAGCCTGATTTGGAATAGAAATCGTCCCCAATAACTCCATCAAGGTCCCCCCCCTCCCTCCCGCACTCACCATCATCTAATAATTAGTATGTTACCCAGTTCGGTGCCCGCGGGGTCTAAGGCGTTACTCTCGCAGTCGACGAAACTGTCGATGACGGATACATCATGGTTCGAATATCGGTCGGCTGTACTGAGGGTTTTTTTTCACTCTCCCTCCATGCACATTCTGGTATATTTTATATAAATATAACCTTCCTCGTCCATAAAACCAAAGTAATTTATTAGTACATACGCGTAGTAAGAGCTGATGCTAAAAAATGTATGTTTCTCCAAGCACTATCAAATTACAGTTGCATTGTGGGGATGCATCACCGCAAGTTTTGAAAACTAGGTTCATCTCCTGATAGGATTGAAAAAACGAATCATTGCTTGGATTTGGATCTACAGTGACATTTTTGTTTTAATTCACGTTTGAACACAACACGGTTTTGCACTGCGCCCATATCAATTCTATAGGGTTGTACTGGCAGTGGTAGGGAGGTAGATGCAGAACTTGGTGTCCATACTCGTTGATCATTTCATCAATTTTATACCTGAATAATACAACAGTAAATAGGGGCCTAAAATATATATACCAGAGTTGATGAAGGTAACATCTCAGTTGCTGCCTATAACTAAGAAACAAAACGGGATACTTTATGGGAAAATGGTCTAAGTGTTCAGTGTATCGAAAGTTATCTAGAGAAAAAATCGTGTGCAGTGAGCGAACACAGTTTGAGAGCCACTACTCTAGCGCCTTTATCTTTACCCCATCAGTGTTAATATCAAGCTATTTATTTAATTGACACATTAGAAGACGTGATGGAGGGACAATCTCGAACGTCTCTGCTTCATTTCTTTTTTCAAAGGTTTGTTAGGCTTATTATTTTTCTTAATAATAATACTAAAGTATTGTAATAAAACCAAATTTTTAGTTTTTAAGATAATACCTTAAATAAATTCCAGAAGAATAAGGTTTTTTTTCTCGGAAGTAACATTTCTTTTTGACATAGTAAAAGAATTCTAATACATTTATTTACAATAGTAAGTAAATTGATTATGTATCACAGAGATAAATATTGCCTGCATTGTAAAATATTTTACGTTTATCCTGTGCTGGGATTGGTTGATCTCACCGGAACTTAATTCATTGTATGAGAAATGAGTGTATATAACATAAAGCGAATTCGAATGGTTGTTTTCATAGACCATTCATCTCAAATACGAACGATTTTAGTTCAGGAATACACAAATGTTTTCTCTGCGTTATTGAAGCGTTCGTGAAGGCTAGATTCGAGTTCAAAACGAGAGATCTCGGGAATAAGGGGTCCGGACGAGTAGTAAGACGTGAAGCGTGAAAAATAATTTCTCATGGCATAATTAAAATAATATATAATTAAAATAGGAATCGATTACTTTCTACAATGATTCCTGCTGTTATACTCACACACATGTGTATTATACGACCACATCCCCTAAAATGGCTACTTCTTGAAATGGCTGAAATCTTCGTACATTGGACAGATTTATAAAGATAAATCACAAAATATTGATGCGTAAAAATTTAAACGTAGTTGGCTAATGCGCTTGTGTTGAGCTCGACTGCTGAGGACGGGGAGATCGAGGTTCGAATCTCGGTCGGGTGAACTGGGGGGGGGGGTTTCCTAAATGGTTTTCCATTCTCCCTCCACGCAAATGCGGGTTCACTTCCTCTAATTCAACCTTTCCAATTCCTATTCCATTAGAGTAATTAGTACTTAAAAGCGTATAAACCGAACGGGTAGTAAGACGCGGTGCTAAATATTAATTAATTAAAAATTTAAACTCGCATTCTGGCCAGTCGAAACGCGAATTGACCCCGGCAGCCTTAGCCGGGCCAGTGCATGAAGTGCCCCACTAATTCACTTGATTGCGAACAGTTGAGACATGTTTGTTAACGGTTTAGCCTTGTTTCCCCCAATATAAACTAACCTCTTTTATGTGATTTGTTAAACTTTTAGAAAATACTTGTAATTACATGATATAAAACTAGGGGTGTCAAACTCGATCCTTCGATACATTTATATTCTCGATTCCTACTGGTATCGAAAGACTCTAGAATCTATATTAATTTAACAATTTTCAATTCTTGGATTCTTAGGTCTCAATGAAAGTACTGGCAACTAGGCAAAATGGCAAAATTCAGAATTAGTTGTAATCGATTATCTATCATATTAGTTTAGTTGCCGTTATTTGATATGGTCCAATTAACGACACTACCTAGTACGCCCACCTGTCCGAGTATGACCTTGAACATGACCATGCCTATGTTTGTTGTTGTTCCAATCTCTGTCCTGTTGGTTTTTCCCATCGCATGACCTTGAGTAGTTATCCTCTGTCCTGTCAACATGTTGATTGGTAATTAATTGTCGATTAGAGGCGTTGGAACCCCTCCACGTCCCAAACCGAGCCTCAATACATATCGATTATCGATGATTGCCAATCGATGATTGAGAAGGTTTCATAGACTTCCCTCCGCAAGCCAGCAAGGAGATTTGAACCTCTTGGGGAGGGCATGTTGCTACCCGACCTTGACATGCCCTTGTGTGACAACAACGTGTTTGTTGCGTAGTTGTTGTCTCTGTCATTCGGGCATGACCTTGAACATGACCATACCTGTTGATGAGGGGCGTTGGAGTTTAAAAGCAGAGTATTAAACCCTGTCCTCTGATCAAATAAGTATTATTAGCACCGCTTCTTACTACCCGTGCGGATTGTACGGAGGGCCTACCATTTTAACGTGGAATCCGAACAACGGTGGAGGCGTGACTTTGAACATGACCATTAACTGTCGATCGTCGCTCAGGAAGTCTTGTTTTTTCCCGGAGGCATGTTGCGACATGTCGATTGTAAATTAATTATATACCTTCAAGACATGTTGATTGATAATTGCTAATTAATTGTCAATTATCGATGATTGAGAAGGTTTCTATCGTAGATTTCCAGCCCCCTCCCCTAAGCAGTGTTGATTTGCTATTTCCCTCTTCCGCTAACGGGTTTAAACAATTTTGCCGTAACCATTACCTCTTCCGCTAACGGGTCAAAACACTTTTCCCTCTTCCGCTAACGGGTCAAAACACTTTTCTCTCTTCCACTAATGGGTCAAAACTTTTTCCTCTTCCGCTAACGGATCAAAACACTTCCCTCTTCCTCTAACGGGTTTTAAAACTTGTGACGTCACCATTCCCTCTTCCGCTAACGGCTCAAAACAACCCTCCCCTTCCCCTACAACCACCTCCCCTTCATCCCTTCCCCTACAACCACATCCCGGGTCAAAACACCCTTCCCCTACAAACCCGTCCCTCGGCTCAAAACCCCACCGCCTCCCCCTACAACCCCTCCCCTTCAACCACCTCCTTAGTCAAAACACCCCTCCCCTACAACCCCGTCCCTCGGCTCAAAACACCACCACCTCCCATCAAACCTTCCCCTACAACCACATCCCGGGTCAAAAACACCCCTCCACTACAACCACCTCTTATCTTCCTACCGAAAACATCCTATAGTTTTTCCTCCTCAGATAATACCCTTCCTAATGAAAACAGTCTATATTTTCCCACATCCCGTCTTACAATCACCTTGAGCAACATCGAGTGGAACATCAGTGGATTACATGTTTACTCTTAATGGACCGTCGTCACGTAGCCTATAGTCACAATTTCTTGTATTACCTGGTAGCTCGTCTTATTCACTTAGTACACTTCCCTCAGAACCTTGTTAATGGCCATGAAACAACAATCATCATTAAACTTATTACAGACAGTTATGACTAGAATAACGTAAGTCATCTAATTATAATTTACTTTATATTTTAATCAGTCAGAACCCCCATATTCATACGTCATGTCAGGTGATTTGCACTACAAATAGTTCCAGGGTAGAAAGCAAAACAAAAAAAAGTTCTGCCTGAATATTCACTATTTATCATATTCATACGTCAAGTCATGTGAATAATATATGATTGATAATTGGGGCGTTGGAGTTTATCCAGATTACAAGTATCTGAACGGTAAATCAAACCCTGCCCTCTGTATTTGTTATTGAGGAATCGTTAAATAACAAAATGAGTGACTATAAATCATCAATTTCACATCGTTCCTGGATATAAAGGGGGGTCACCCCGCTTGATTGTCTATTTATAAGCGTTTGTAGAGCGGATCAAGATGGACAAGTTACAGTAGGTGGTAAGTATTGTTGACGCCGTGCAGACCTTAAAATTGAGTGATCTAATCGTTGACCAAAAGTACTTGGTGGATAGATTAAAAGCTGTCGATAATAAGTTCAGGAGACGTCTAATAGCCTATCTAGATGGTGAGTTTTGTGCATTTTTACCCTGTCGTTTCGGTACTCTAGCAGATGAAGACGTGTGCGAGATTAATAACGAAAAACTGTTATTTACCTGCACCGGAGTAAAACCCGGTTCACCCACTGTTGTGAACTTTGAACGCGTTTAAGAGTCAAGCAGCTGGGTATCGGCAACGTATTGCACAGTAGACCCTACATATCATCAATCACGTATAGAGGTCAGGTACGCTAACCATGCTTAGAAGCGACTATGGCAGAAAATATTCACAGTGTGGATGTGAGCGATATACATGTAATTTACAAAGTAGAGGATTGAGGCTACATAGAGTTCTGCGACTCTCCACTGAAGTACTACCCTCGAGGAGACTTAACTGTGCTGTGTACAAGGGGACGTTGTGACCGTGTTGCCCAGGCCTACAACAACACCCGACATCGGCCTTCACGACACCGTCACCAGAGTACCCATCGCCATAGTCGTTTGTCTAGAGTACTCACAGACCTAAATAAAATGGATTAAGGTAAGGTGGCAAGTTCACCTAATGCATGATAAGCCGCAATATCTTGTAGGAATAATGGTATGTAAGTGCACCTGGAGGGAGAATATGGAAAACCTCCCCGGCGCTGATGAAGGAATCTATGGCGTGGATTTTTACTCACAGAGACTCCCATGTCTAATATTTAAGTAAGGCTGATGTAGCTCAATTTTCTGGAAAACGATTAGAGGGATCAAACCCCTATATTGCACACACAAACTCGACACATTTTTTTAGTACCGTGCCTTACTACCCGTTCGGGCTATGCGCTAATGGGAAGTGAACCCGCAGGGAGAGTGTAACGTTCACCCAGCCGTGATTTGAACCACGGATCGTGTGTGTGCCTGTACTTTTCCTAGTAAACAAAAAAAATCTGTATCCAAACTTATTACAGGGTCATAAAAATTACTCGCGGAGTCACAAGTCAAACAGTGAATTTTAGTGGAGCGGGGTGAAGGTGCCACCATTCGTCCGTAATCCTCCCGGATTCTGGGTTACTTGAACAATAATTTACGTTTGATGCCCAAGATCAATCGTTAGTGAGTCTTAGGATCGAATGTCAACAGTTGAAACCAGGGAATTTATAACGTTAAGGGGTGAACCAGGGATATTTTCCTAAGAGTCTCATAAAAAAAAAGGAAGCCTATAGCAGGGCAATGGCATGAAAGCACAATTACTTCTAAACTGTTCTTCATACCAAACCAATTAAATATATCCATACGTTAATTCTATAATCTTATAGATATGGAGGTGTGTCTGTACTTTTCCTAGTAAACATCACTCAGCACTATGTTAAAAAGTCTACAAGGTAGAGCTTAAACTAGCTATCAAATCCTAAGTATTTCACACGGTCCTCAGACCAACCACTTCCTTTGTGGTGGAAAGAAGAAGCTGCTTCAATCATGTAAATGCATGCATCTTCAATTTGCGATTTTAATTCGTCAGGACTTAGAGTGACCACACACTTACTGCGAAAGTAAGGGTTGATTGTTTCATATCCCTCCCCTCCAACACTAGAGTATTCTACACAGGCAGATGTATACCATTTAAGATTACCCATTACATTAAGTTGTTGAAAAAGCGTTGCTTCCAACTTCTTTTTAATTCCGTTAATAAAGACTAAAAATAGCTTATCTTTCTAAGGAGAAAGCTTAATGATTTTGACTGTACCATTCAAAGCTTCTGAAAAACTACACGGGTCGTAATCTTCATCAATATAGAAATTCTCAATAGATTCCTGCTCTCTTGACTTTGAAACGTTGACAACACTCCCAAATTATGTTGCTCCTGTTGCAGTACAGTTATTTAGCTTATGTCGTAATAGATTATCCCGCCATGAAATTATTTGACTGCATTTATCACACTCGAATGACTTCACCTCACGACTATGTGAGGAAACATGTCGCTGTAAGCTGTCACTCCGACTAAAAACTTGTCCACACACATCAAACTTTTTAAGTCCACCCCCGTGTTGTAAACGCATATGACGTGTCAGGTTGGTAAGCATAGTAAAAGATTTTGAACAGTTCTTACATAGGAAGACCATTTTAACCAAACGTGTTGTACGAAAATCAACAGATAAAATCTTAACTATAGAACGAGTTTAATGAGAATAAATAAATAAAAAATTAATGATAATTGACTTGACAATTATTTCCACTATCGCTTCTCTAGACGCGGAAGACAAATTTCACACAAGGAAAGACGAGAAATTGATGAAATCCTTTACTAAGCGCGGAAAATGTTAAAGCCCTTATATCGAATTATAAACACTATTTATCTGTGAGTTACAAGATATATGTGTGCACAATTATTTCACCTCCAAATGATACACCTAGAAATAAAATCAATAAATACGGTAAATAATATACGGGTAACACATGCGTTACTGTCTGAATCCTTCAATATTTCACTATTTACGAGTAAACTAATATGATATATCAAACTTATATTCATTTCTTAATAACTTTCATTCTGTGCCATCTAGTGAGGAAAATTGGTACTTATAATTTCTCAATGATTTTTGCTAGCCTGTACATATAAGTATCATCGATAATCGACTATTAATTATCAAATATCAATCAGCATTTCTTGAAAGTGTATAATTAATTAACAATCGTCATGTCTGGGACTTGGCGGGGAATGAAACCTTCCTGAACGTCAATCGACATGTCGCAACATGCTTCCGGGAAAAAACCAGACTTCCTGAGCGACGATCGATAATTAATGGTCATGTTCAAAGTTACGCCTTCACCGTTGTTCGGATTCCACGTTAAAACGGTAGGCCCTCCGTATAACTCGCACGGGTAGTAAGAAGCGGTGCTAATAATACTTATTTGATCAGAGGACAGGGTTTGATATTCTGGTTTTAAACTCCAACGCCCCTAATCAACAGGCATGGTCATGTTCAAGGTCATGACCGGAGGACAGAGACAACAACAACAACAACTACGCAACAAACATGTTGTCGTCACACAAAGGCATGTCAAAGTCGAGTATCAAAAAATCGAGGTTGAACTTAAAAATCAGAACTGAGAATCGGAATCAAGAAAAACAGGTATCGTGACATCCCTAAATAAAATATAAATGAAATAAAGACAATTATTTTCTATGGCCAGTTTCCTACGGCCATATTATTTAAAACTGGCCGGTCAAAGCCCGAACTGCTGGTACATTATTATATAGTTCGTGTTTTGGCTGATTCCGGTGGCCAAAACTAGAAATGACCGATAATTTTGCGCACTGGCCAGACTTCTTGTCTTAGAGCCCATTTCCATGAGCGTATTTAGTAGTGCAGCTTGGCGATGTGTGAGAAAGTGAGTGTTAGGTGTGAGAACGAGCAATTGAGAAACATCGAGTGATAGTGGAGTATGTGTATGTGTTAGAGGGAGAAATTCTGGGAGAAGAGGGAAAGAGAGAGTGTGAGAGGAGAGAGTGAGGGATAATGCGTGATAAACTGTGTGAGAGAGTGGGTGTGTGAGAAATAAAGAGTAAAATTTTGGAAGAGATATTGTGTAAAAGAGAGAGAAAATGTGAGTGCATGTGAGTAAGACGCTTTGTCGATTCCGAGGGCGAACAATAGATTAATTAACGCGAACAATGGGGCCTTAATTGGCTAGGGGGGTGGG
>CABFVX010011063.1:0-11908 GCA_902151425.1 Timema shepardi | reverse complement strand
GGACCCACGAGATCGACGCCTGACAACCAACGTCGCCCGGAAGCTGGACTTCGACGAGACCAAACCAGGTACCGCGAAGCCGCAGTAAAGGGATAACAACATGCACTTGTACATCCAAACACACAGCATCAATACACTTGAAAACCATTAAAAACCAATAATAGCCATAAAACACAAGACAAAGATGTTAAACGACACAGACATCATGTGAGGCCTTACTACCTTGAACTCTGTCTGATATTGCGATATAGATTACTGTCATCACAAACTAAACAAAAGATTATGTAGAATCACAATAAACTCAGTCTACTGGCGTTCATTCTTATATTGTTTGTCGGTAGTTAATAATCTATCTTGATCGAGTACATAAACAACTAATGTAGTTAAAAATAATTGCACCTCCCAAAAGTAAATTATGAAAGTTTTTTTAAGAAGTTGGAACTTACCTCGGTGGCGTAGTTGGCTAACGCGCTAACTTCGTGTTGAGCTAGACTGCCGAGGAAGGGGAGAGGTCAGATGAACCGGGGGTGGTTTTTTCCTAAATGGTTTTTCCCTTTACCTCCAAACAAATGCGGTCTAACTTCCTCTAAATTCGATCTTACCAATTTCTAGCCCATTAGCGTAATTAGTATGTAAGTGTATAGCCCAAACGGGCAGTAAGACCATACTTTTTTAAAAAAATAGTGGAAAAGCATCTTGTAAAAAAAATTTTAAACTATTAAAAACCATTATAATTTTCACCCATTTTCATAGTAGGAGAGTGGAAAGCCATTTAGGGAAAACCATCCTGATTGTCGTCTTTGACAGTTTAGTCCAACACGAGATTAGCGCGTTAGACCACGCGGACATCGAAGCGGATAAGAGATTATTAATACTAGATAAAAAACATTTTTCCAGATTAAAATCTCGATACCGATACTTACTGTTATTGATACCACACTGTATACACCTGTCCAAGATTCGAACCCCACTCTAGTCTAACACGAGAGTGATGAGCTAGACCAAACTACCATCGACGTGGGTCCTAAGCCCTATATATTAGTATTTTAGTTACCCGCTAGGGTAGTTGCACTACTCTCGCTAATAAAGCCTTCATGCAATCATCACATAATCATACAAACCAAACAGATAGTAAAACAAGAGTGAAATGTGGTCTCCACAGATTGCAAGTTGCTCCCACTTACCGCTTATTATTTCCTGCCGTGCCAGAGACACTCGGAGGCAGATCTGTTGGGCCTCTGGGTAATTTGCCAACATTTCCTTGCTGAGCTTTGCTTGTCGAGGGCCTTACAGTCCCGACATTGTTTTGTGAATCACTGGATCCTCTCTTTTCTCTTACGCCGACACCAGACTTTGGCTGAAGTTTGGAGGCAGCTGTGACTGTCGCACAAGGCTTTTTACTAGCAACAGTTGTTTGGGTATTACTACTAATCTCCTCTATATTATGATGCATTTCAGAATCAGTCGATTTCCCCAACGAGGTATCTGTTGTGGCATCCATCTTTGACCGACTGGCCACAGAGGTGATGGTAGGTCTTGCTCTGGTGGTTGGTTGCACTGTTCCCACCGGCGGATAAGTACCTGATGTTGATGTTGAAGACGAACTTGTAGAAGGGGAGAATTGGTTCTTCTGTTCCATCAATAATATTCCAGTAGGTCTCTGATGTTGAGATAGTAATGATGATCTAATAAATATATAAAATAAAACATATCACTTATTTTAATGTGTTTTATAGGAACTTATTAAATGCAAAATTAACTAAGTCTGCAAATAAATAGGCCTGTGTACTGAAATAACATTCAATTTTAACCTTAGAGCTGCTCCTTCTTAATATCAGGATTCAAATCAAAGGATGTACTATAATATACTATAATATACCCACCTCCTTCCTGCTGCCACCTTTGCGTCGTGCACGTTGGCAGATGTTCTGTTGAAGCAAGGAGGTTTCGTGACAAGCTTTGCACTCATAATAACACGCTGGTTAGGTCCAGTGGGCCCCTCAGTGCCCAGTTTAACTGCTACACTCAGTTGTTGAGATTGTGACGTGTCTGTTCCTCCCAGAGGGATGTAAAACATGTGACCGTCACTATCGTCTTCCTCCTCATTTTCAGTAACTTCTGTCTGTGTTGAACATTCTATGCTACGCTGTGCGAGAGGTTCTGCAACCCCGGCATCCAATGGTGGAAAACTCGGGGGATGCGTTTCCACCAACGGTTCATTATCCAAATTAACCTGAACAGCAATTGAAGCACTTCCACGACACAATGAAGACCCTACAGGTGCTTTTGTCACTGACGTGAGCTGACACGAGGAAGTTGCTACAGTTCTATCAACTTCAACAGACTGAGCATAATATGTTGATGGTGGTGGTGACTCATCATCCAATGACTTTGATAAATCCTCTTCTGACTTTGATGTATTGGTACTCGATGTTCGGCTGTCTCTGGCGCGTCGCCTGAAAGGAGTATTGATGGGCGGGAGCTCGGATTCCATTTCAAATGCATATACACTACTTTCATTTTCTGGCGAGAAAGCGCTTGCACTTGGTGTGAAATCTGTGCGCTCCTTCACTTTGTGTGCAAACCGCCTCTGATGGAATATAGACTTTTTTTCTGGTGATTTGTCAGGAATACGTTGTCTCTTGGAACCCAAACCACCTCCAGTCGAATCCTTGACAGTTTTGTGACTTGCTGACGATTTATTAGATAACACTGTATTATGTGATGCAGCTTTGTGAGCATTCTTGAAGGATTTAATACCAGCAGAATGACTAGAACTGCCCGGAAGTGTATTCTTTAGGTTCTTGTTTGTCCTATTTTTATCTACTTCCTTGTGCAAACCAACAGACTCCTTGTTTGCTAAAGGTACTGTAGTATTTACCTCTACAGGTCTTGCACATCCCAGATGTTGATGGGAAGTTGTATTGGTACACTGTTTCGAACAGATTGTAGCTCTAGTTTCATTCAATAAGGAGTCAGTAACTGAGTGTGATGCGATTTGTTGAGATAAGGAACATCCTGTTTGCCCCAAAGAGGACTCTGATGATTGCCCGGCCAAACATTCTTCAACAAATGTACCCACTGTTGAAGAGTGCTTACTCAATGTAAGTTGAGGATTAGCGGAAAGGTTTGTGGATTGTTGATCAGATTTACTCAAATCTTTATTTTGTTTGTGAAGCAATATTGTTGACTGTTGGTCAATTGACTTGAATGAAGAAGTGGTTGGTGTTATTTGTGGAGCTTGATCCTTATTGGATGTTTGAGTGTTGGACTGTTTTAAAGATAATGAGTGTCGTACTGTTGATGGTGTTGATATTTGTGGTGGAATAGATTGCAGACTGATAGGTGACTGTTGAAGAGGAATACATTGCTTTGAGGAAGTTGGCTGTTGAGGAAGAGTTGGCTTGTTTTGGGGGAGTTGGCTGTTGAGGAAGAGTGGCTTGTTTTGGGGGAGTTGGCTGTTGAGGAAGAGTGGCTTGTTTTGGGGTAGTTGGCTGTTGAGGAAGAGTGGCTTGTTTTGGGGGAGTTGGCTGTTGAGGAAGAGTGGCTTGTTTTGGAGAAATTGACTGATTAATGGATTGTTTTGGAGAATATTGACTGATTAATGGATTGTTTTGAAGAAGTTGATTGATTAATGGATTGTCTTGGAGAAGATGACTGAGTAATTGATTGTTTTGGTGATGTTGACTGATTAATGGATTGTGTTGAAGAAGTTGATTGAGTAATGGATTGTTTTGGTGAGGTTGACTGATTAATGGATTGTTTTGGTGAGGTTGACTGAGTAATGGATTGTTTTGGAGAGGTTGACTGAGTAATGGATTGTCTTGGAGAAGATGACTGTTGAATATAAGTGGAACATTTTGGGGAAAATGGCTGTTCAAGAGGAGTAGACGGTTTTGGAGAAGTTGACAGCTTAGCAGCAGTACAAGGAGTACTTTCTTGCAAGGGAATGAATTGATGACTTAATGTTAATGATGGCTGACAAGTAGTTTGATGAAGTGAAGATGGTTGTTGCATAGATGATACTGATTGCTGAAGAGAAGTGGAATTTTCATTACAAACAGTGTGTTGAATGGGAGTAGATTGTGGAATAGAAACAGATAGATCAGTTGAAGATGAATGGTGAATAGGAATTGATTCTTGAATGGGAGTTGAGTGTTGAGTACAAGTGGGTTGCTCAAGACAAGCTGATTGCTGAATGGGAACTAGTTCTTGAGATGAGGATGATTCCTGAACGGGTGTTGATTGTTGAATATAAGTTAGTTCTTGAGCAGGAGCTAGAGGCTGAAGAGTAATGGGTTGCTGAACCAAAGTTGCTGAATGTTGAAAAGGAATTCCCGGTGTAATAGCATTTGATTGCTGAAATGAGTTTTCAGAGTGCAACAGTGAGGTTTGAGGTTGAAAGGAAGTTATTGATTGTTGAAGTGGAGCTTGTTCTTCAAAAGAAGCTACTGATTGCTGAAGCAAAGATAATGGTTCTTGAAGTGAGGTTGGTTGTTGTATTAAAGTTTGGGATTGTTTATGAGATGGTTGGGCAACTGATGTTTCTAGCTGGGTAAAGAGATTGGATTGTTGCACAGAGGATGATTGCTGAAGGAGAGTTGGATGTTGACTAGAAGATGATGAATGTTGAAGAGAGTTTGGTTGTTGAGTATCAGTTGAACGAATGATGTTTTCTTGCATATGAGGAAGAGATTGTTGAAGGGAATTAGAAGATTGTAGGATATTAGGAGATTGATGTTGAATAGACGCATCATTTGACTGCTGTTGGAATGAAAAGCTGGTTGCTGATGTTTGCTGCAGCAAAATGTTACGTGAAGCTTGCTGAACTTGTAGATTAGTTGCCGGTTGTTGCAAGGGCAAGTGAATTGATTGAGAGTGTTGTTGTACTGTTAAATTGTTAATTGGTTTCTGAAGAGATACGGACTGTGCACCATATGCTGTTATTGTTTGGGGATGTGAAGATGAAATGCTTTGTAATGGAAGGTTACCTATTTGTTGTTGAAGTTGTAAATTGACAGACTTAATCGGCACAAAAGTTAACTGCTGCAGAGGTACAGTGACGGTCTGATGACATGGTATGCCCAAAGTTTGTTGTTGTAATTGTAAACTGATGGATTGTTGAAGTGGGGTAGCACCTGTTTGCTGGAGAATAAAGCCACCAGATTGTTGGAAAGATGAATTGACAGATTGCTGAAACAAGTGGCTAAGTGGCTGCTGAAGCGGCAGAGCAATGGCTTGATGAAGTGCTGTTCTTGAAGTCTGCTGGAGGGAAGCACTCACAGGTTGTGTCAGTTGAGATGAACTTATTACCTGCTGAAACGGTACATTCACAGCATGTTGAAATGATGAGCTAACAGGTTGCTGAACTGATGAAATATTTTGGTTTGGTATTGAAGAAAGGATTGGTTGATGAATCGATGATATTTGTTTAACAGACGTTATTGGTTGCTGAACCATCAATATTTTGGTCTGTTGAGGGGAAGATGTAATCAATTGTTGAAGTGATGTGCTGTGTGGAGTTTCCACTGACGAGGCAATGGGATGCTGGGCTAAGGAGGTGGGAATTTGTTGAACAGTCGAGTTTGCTATCTGTGGAGTGGTGGAAGAAACGGGTTGACCAACATTGAAAGTTATTGCTTGTTGAGATGAAGAATTCGTGTACTGGTCAGGTGTACCCTTGGTATCTTGCTGTGTGAAGGAACTGGTATAAACAAGTGGAGGGACCATGGTACATACCGGAGTGGAGTAAGATGAACTTGTGTAGCAAAGTTGTGGAGTGGATGTCTGCTCAGATGCTGGAATAGTGTACATGAGGTGAGGGACTGTGGAGTCTCCAGATGTGCGTATCATTGGCTGCTGAGCTCCTGAACTTGTGTAAACAAGTGGAAGAAGACTGAGCCGTTCAGAATTAGGAGAGCTTGTTGAGTAATGAACTAAAGGGATAGATGGCTGCTCAAAGTGTTTTGTAGTTGAACCAGATATATTTTCCAATGCTTTAGACACAGATTGATCAGAAAGTGATTTCAATGGTTGTTGGGTTGCTGAATTTGTGCAGTGAGATGAAGCAACATTAGATATTTCTAATACAGGTTGATTAGTTTCATGAGCAACTGGCATAGTATTACACTGAGTTGATGGCGTTACTGACTTTTCTTTAGTTGGTTTTGTAGGAGTTAATGATTCGGTATCAAACTGTCCTGATGATATTAACTTTTTAGAAGGGGAGGATTCCACAAAGTCCCAATTCACTGAGGTGGGTGTGTATTTAGGGGGCAATATCATGGAGGGTGTTTTAGCAGCATGTTCGACCAAAGAATCGCCAATGTCTTTAGATGTTGGAGTAGCAGTTTCATCAAATGTAGAGTTTGTAGTTTGTTGATTAGGGAGACTTATGACTTGAAGCGGTTTTACTTGAGTGTTTTTCACAGTATCACAAAAAGATGTAGAGCTTTGTAAGCAATTAGTTTTTGATGAGCTTAATGGCAGTTGGAGCAAAGTGACCGGTTGTTTACCATTTGGATTGGATGTATACAACACTTGATTAGTGTCAAACGCTTCTTGAGATGTCACATTTTTCTCGACTGAACTAGAACTATCTTTGTTGTGAATGTTATTGTTTTCTTGGGTTTTCCCCGGACCAATCATGTCCTTCACTATAAAGATGTCTTTATTAATAAAAGTACTTGGACTAGTGAGTGTTGTTATTTCTACCAAACTTATATCCTTCTTAAGGGTACTTGGCTGTTCTGGTTCAGCATTGGTTTTTGCTTGGACTAGTTTCGGCCTAAGATCATCCAAACCTAATGTGGCTATTTTCTCCGAAGTGCAGCTGAGATCCCCTTCCTTCAAATAGAAAGGTGTTCCAGCAACACCTTTATCCAGTTTCTTCTTGTTTTCATCCAAGCCCTCACATTCACTGGAGTTTCCCAGAGAAAGTTTCTCCATGGCGTATTGCGACAGATGTGCCAGTTCCTCGTCAAGAGCTGTTTGCGAACATGACAAACACTCCTCTTCATCCGACTCGTCGGCAAAGCTCTCGCTCAACCACTTTTCTATTTGTTCAGTTGACATATTCACTTTCCTGTGAGCCTTCAGATCCTTGTAAGTCGGTTTCTTAGCCGAGGTGCTTGGGATAAACAGATTGGAAAAAGACGACACTGACTGATTTATCTTACTGTTCTCGCATTTACTTATTTTTCTTTCTACGTCTCCTGAACCCAAGGATTTAAATACAATTTCTTTGTTTTTAACAATACCGATATGACTTGTTTTGTTGGAGCAATTCCCCAAATCACTTTGATGCAACTTTGTGTCACTGAAGTATCTTTGTGGTGTATTATTTCTGGGCAGCTTTTTGATATCTAACTCAACATCATGGGCCAATGAGAAATTACCAACTCGTTTAGGGATGGTAGTATTGTGTCCAGGTTTGTTAACTTTGTCTATTAAATTAGAAGCACCCCCTGAAATTTTGCATGGTCCTATTTGTTTGCGCGGGGATTTTTTAGGTAGCCTTGCACACACACTTTGCCTTTTATTGTCTACATCTTGTTTTTTAATTTTGCTCACAGCGTTTTTCTTTGCTAAACCATATGAGTAACTACTTGGACCGTTTTTAATAGTATTTTTAAGTGCAACAGTAGCCAAACCGTCATGGAGAACGGTTTGTTCTTCAATCAAAGAAGGGTCTACTTGATCTTTCGTTTTTTTACCGTAACTATCATCTCCTTGAGCCTTTCCAGATATGATTTCAACTATATCTGAAATATTTAGTTCTTGTCTCAAATCACATTCTAATTCTTGCAGAAGATGTTTACTATCTTTTGTGCCTACCTTTGAATTGTTGGTGACAGATGATGATGATGGTGATGCAGATTTGCAACTTACTTGGTCCATCTTCTGTAGACCAGTTTTCTTTGCCTGAGCAACTAATTTTGATTTCATTGTAGTCGTCATTTTTAACACATCTCTGACTACATGTTGAGTTAAGCTAATGACGGGAACTTTTAAAATAGGCGCACTGTGATTACCGGCCGATGTGCTTGTTTTTCCAACCGTTAGGGAGATGTTGGAGGTTTTAAACATAGGACATTCATCTAACAATGAATCAGGTTGAAGTTTCTTATTATATTCAGTTTTACTTATATTTTGTTTATTCGAGTTGATAGTTTTTTCTTCTAAAGTCTGGCTTTTCTCTTGAGTTAAGGGCAATCTGTCAGCTTTACAAGCTTGAGGGGTTTTGTCCTGCTTTAATCTCCTTTTAATTTCATTTTTATCAGATTCAAGCCTTGTGCGCCTTTGCTGTGAAATACTCTGTTTTGCTCGTTTTTCCTGTAAACCTGTCTTTTTTCTCTTGTCGTAACTTCTCAATATAGAAGAATGATGGTGTTCATTGAATTCATCTTTCCTTCTCAAATTATCCTGTATATTATCATTCTTTTTTAGCTCATTTTCTACTGAATTGTTTTTATTTGTTATAACAAGAGAAGTTAGAGAGACAGAACTTTTGAGTGCTATTTTCCCCAAAGGTTCCTCGTCTGAATCACTAAACTTATCAGAGCAGCTTGAAGTGCTATCCTGAACTCTGGAACGACAAAGTGAGTGAGTCTGGAGAGTTCTTCTCGCACTCTCAGAAGTAGTGGTATCTGAACAGTCAGATAACTGTGATACCCGACGCAACATTTGCCGACGTCTTAACAAAAGTACTTCTTCATTTTGATTCACATTTTCTGACTCTTTCCCCTTTTCACCGGTATCTTTCTGTTTCAAGCCCGCACCTTTCTTTACACTTTCTTGCATTGCCCCAATGTTCTCCATCTTTATCTTATCATCAGCTTGTAATTCTCTATCTTCCTCTTCATCGTGTTTGCTGATTGAATCTGCTCCAAACTTTGTTCCGTTCTCATCTTTAACGGTTCCCTTGAGTGAAGAAACCTCCTGTTTTCGCCTTATTTTTTTGGAAAATGTTTCTTTATATTTCACATGTGATTTGTTTTCTACCAACTCAGTTTTTGGTTTTGTCGGAGTGGGTTTGTTGGTATTTGGGCTCAGATCCGGAGGTTTTTTTCTTAACGAATCTTCATTCTGTCTTACAGACACCATCTTAAGCGAACTTGGTTCAATATTTTTCAAAAGTTCCAGATTAGATTTAGTAATTGCATTTATATTGACTTTAGTTATTGTTTCTTCCTTAATTTTTGAATCATAAGTGTTTTCAGTGTGATTTTGTGACAAATTATTTTTTTGTTTGACAGCCGAACATCTTTTTGACGTCGATTGTTTCTTACTTTCAGATTTATTTTCCGCTAGGTCATCGTTTGGTTTCATATTTTTCTTAGGTTTAACATAATTTACTTTTGTAGTAATATTTTCTTCTGAATTGGGTTTATTACCTTTATCTTCACATTTTTTGACCTTGCCGGAAAGTTCTTCACTAGTTGATGCTGTTTTCTTTAAACTCAATCGAGTCTTGCCCTTCCCATCATTTCCCGATGTTTGAGGTTTATCATCACATGTTACCTTGTTAACAAACGTTTCCTTACTCCCACCAATACTTTTTAATTTGCTTTTACTTTTTGGTATCACCGGTTTATTTCTCTTTTTATCAATGTTTGCATTTATCTCCCTCAATTCTTTATGTTTTTTCAATTCCTGCTTATTCCTTTCCTCCATGTTCACCGTTTCAACTTTATTACCAGGCTTTTTGGTTTGATGACCCGACTCATTCGTGTTTTTCTTGTCTTTGTTTTTGACATCGCCCTTTGACCTTAGAGCTTTAGGAGAGTTGGAAATTTCTTTTTCTTTTAGGGCTTTTGCTTTCAATTCATTTTCCCGGCGCTCTGAAAAAATATCAAACACAAAATAATTGTTATTTTAAAAGTATTTAAACAAAAAAAAATTATTTGATATATCATTTGTTGTTAGATCTTTCAGCCCTGTTAACTAAAGACGACAAATTTTATTCCTTAAGCTCTTAAATTTTTAATAGTTTTAATATAATTTAGAATCAAAGTTGAAATTTCAATTTGAGAAATATATATATTTCTATTCAAATTTAACTGCCTAAAACCTAAAGTGAAACAACTCAAAATGCTATCTATCCTGATGGTTGTACTAGTGACATATATCTGTGAGCTAATTGTACCGTTCTGTCGGGCATTCGAAAGCTCTGGAAAGCTATCAATGCTNGAAGCTCTGGAAAGCTATCTATCCTGATGGTTGTACTAGTGACATATATCTGTGAACTAATTGTACCGTTCTGTCGGGCATTCGGAAGCTCTGGAAAGCTATCTATCCTGATGGTTGTACTAGTGACATATATCTGTGAACTAATTGTACCGTTCTGTCGGGCATTCGGAAGCTCTGGAAAGCTATCTATCCTGATGGTTGTACTAGTGACATATATCTGTGAACTAATTGTACCGTTCTGTCTGGCATTCGGAAGCTCTGGAAAGCTATCGATGGAAAGCGAGTCTTCATCAACCTCAGCCTCTGGATTGGTCAGTTTCTTTCCGAGTAGCTCCATGTATAAAGCAGCAGCTTCTTTAGTTTTTCGTGTTGGTCTGATGGATATCCTATAACATTAAAATGTTTTAAATTAGACAATATCGTTTATTTTATTAATAAATTCAACATCTTAGAATAAAAGAGTTTATATATATATATATGTTAGGATCAAAATTACCTATATATCCACAAAAAATTACATAAATATTTAAATAACAAACTTTAACATTTAAAAATACTGCAAGCCAAGTATTTGTTTGTGTATTTAGATACATCATATAGCCATTTAATTGATTACTTTAGTAAGAATATGCAAGTATACAATATAAAAAGTCTATCTCAACTTGACTGAAATTTTTTAGTACCAAAAATTTTGAGCTTAGTATTACTTGTTATTCTAACATAATTTTTGCAAAAAGTCAATGATACCGATATATTTAGTGACTGAATTCCTGAGTGCTTCAAGTTTTGGGATAATGTAAATATTATATAGGCTACACGTATACAGGGCTATTAAAAATTAATAATCCATGATAATAAATGGAAGATGTCCTAGTTTAAGTTAGGCTATACCATTACTAATGTTCGATGTGTCTTCCTTTAATCACACACACACACATAGTATGGCCCACACACCTTGTAGCGTGTGCCTGTTGAAGGTCATCAAACAGCAGTAATGCATTAAATGTTCCTGGCAATGGTCGCACGAAAACAATGTCCCCAAAGGAAAATAATCACAAACTCTAAGGTTCAGACCAAGTTTCTCGTTCAGGTAGCGACGCACTTAAGTGCTCCAATAGGGTGGAGCCCTATATTGTTAGAATATGACGTTGTCGAAATGATCTTTCAGTTGTGGACATATCAAGGTGCAACATAACGGTTGGTTGCGGAATACCAAGTTCGCAAATGCGCGCTTGGTTGACTTTCATGAACTCTCTCCACTGTTTTGTTAGACATGGGTGGTAACCAAGTGCTCTTAGCTTCACACAAGCAGCATGTCCCCTCAAAGTGTCGAGACCATCATATAATGCTCTGGTGGTTCGGTCCACGCTACACAGTAACAACAGATAAACACTTCTCATATTCTAAAACAATAAATACTTTTTGCAACATGGTCGCTATTTTGCAAATTGAGGTCGTGTTCTGTGTAAAGTGGTCAGGGTTTTAGGCCCTTAGCTCTCGACCATTTCATTTATATATATATGTTAGTTTGCCATTGTTTATTTTGTTAATTTAATATAATACCCTTCTTGAAACCACTAAATTCACTATTGTTGTAATAGGCTAACAAGTGCCCAATATTTATAATATTCAAATGCCAGGCCTCCACCGTGGTTCGGATCCCACGTTAAACTGTAGGTCCTCCATTTCATCTCACAATCACCCTACCATTACACAT
>CABFVX010011061.1:0-11909 GCA_902151425.1 Timema shepardi | reverse complement strand
AGATAAATCTTTGCCGGGACAGAGGATTGAACCCCGGCCGCCAGCATAGAAGTCTGACACCTTACCCCTAGACCGCCAGGTCACCCTGTACATAGAGATGAACATTTTATACAGTGGGGGGTTGCGACCTATTAATTAAGTTAAGAATCTAGGTTGGTAGAGGTGGTATTTAGAGACTAAAACAATAGGCCTACACATATATGGATTTAAAGAAGGGTGATAAAGGCTGGCGCACATCTTGGCCTCCATAAATCAGGGATCAGAAAAAATAGAAAATTTATTGATAAAACTTTTAGGGCATTTCCTGGTACCTAATTTGGCTTATAATTGGTATTTAGGTGGTGCAAAATATTGTAACGACATTAAACAGAAATTGATTACTTTGGAATGTGGTGAATGCCAGGCCTCCACCGTGGTTCGGATTCCACGTAAAACTATAGGTCCTTCATTTCATCTCACAATCACCCTACCATTACACATTAGCGTAGTGCGTATAACTCAAACGGGCAGTAAGACGCGGTGCTAATAATAATAATAATAATAATTATTATTATTATTATTTTGGAAGTGGGGTGAGGGTGGGTGGGGGCTGGCCTTCAAACAAAGTTTGTTCAGAATCCTACGTCTGCTAATGGCAGCCCTGACTGTGCGTAAAACGTGGGGGATTGGAGGGCAAAGGGGGCAGTTTGCTCCGGGCCCCCACTCGTCGGGGGTTCCCGATCCCCCAAACAACTTTTATTTTAGAAAAGTTAATATGATGTTTTTTATAATATTTTCCTAATTCCTGGTTTTTTAAGGTAGTTTAAGTAAAATAAAAGGTTGTTACAATATCGATTATTAAAAATGTAAACCCTATTGTTTTTTTACACTCCTTCAAATGTATTTATAAGAAGTATTATACCACTATCGTTGATGGCACACCTAATATACCACATATATTAGTATTATTATTATTTAGCACTGCGTCTTACTACCCGTTCGGGTTATACGCTTTAAGTACTAGTTACGCTAATGGATTGGCAATTGGGAAGGTTGATTTAGAGGAAGTGAACCCGCATTTGCGTGGAGGGAGAGTGGAAATCCATTTAGGAAAAACCAACCCCAGTTCACCCGACCGAGATTCGAACCTCGATTTCCCCCGTCCTCGGCGGTCGAGCTCAACACGACTAGAGCGTTAGCCAACTACGCCACCGAGGCAGGTTATCACATGTAAAGCAGTTAGCTTTTGTTCTTAGATATGTGATACAACGAAACAGAAAAGGGGTGGCTTATGAAAGATACATCAAGGTGATAAACTTTGACCAGAAGAAAGGAGCATATATTGCAGAACAGATCGAGAAAGCTTTTAGACGAGTGTAACCTAAAGCTAGCACAGTGCAGAGGACAGGATTACGATAACGCCTCTAACGCCTTGGCTTGAGGACTCTAATTTTTGAAAAGAGTCCTCATGCCAATTTTTCACCATGCAGTGCGTACATGTTAAAGATTTGTGATGCACATGCTATGGAAACCAGTTTATAGGTGAAAACTTATTTTGGTAATATCCAGAAACTCTACAATGTATTTTCTGTCAGTCTTGCGAGATGGAAAATTCTACAAAATACTGCTAACATCAATCTTCACTCTATATCAAAAACGAGATGGAGTGCGAGATTAGATGCTGTTGGTCCTCTATTGAAAAATCACAGAGGTGTTCTAGGTTATTTTATTAGGATTGAGGAGGATTTTAACATGCCACCGGAGAACCAACCAGATGTATCGGGTCTAATTGAGTGGCTGCAATCGTTTAAATTAATCCTTTTCACTACAATAGGGTACAAAATATTGCAGTGCATTGATGATAGGAACAGAGTCCTTAAAAGTTCTAAGCTAGTAATGGAAGAGGGAACACAAAATGTGAAGAGCCTAGTGGAGGAGATTCAATTTTTGAAAGAATCCTGGCCAAGTTTTCTTACAGAATCAAAATAAGTCGCTTTGAAATTCGGAATCAAACCAGAGTTGAATGTCTCAAGAATTCGTAAGAAACGAAAATTCCATGATGAGAGAAAGGATGTTGACTACAAGTTTGACTCTCCAGAAACTATATTCAAGGTGTAGGTGTTCATTCCTACATTAGATCTGCTGTTTTCTGAATTATGTAACCTGGCTGATAGAATTGTCAGTATTATTCTCGCCTCTTTGAACCCAGCAGATGATTTGGACACCTCAGCCATAGCCACTCATGCCAAAGCTTTGAAGGCAGCTTATCCTCAGGACCTGATTGAAAAATGACATCTGGACACGGGAATCGAACCTGGGACCTCTGACTTAGTACACCAATGCTCTAACCACTGAGCTATACATGTCTAGGTGTCATTTTTCAATTTTCAGAATATGATATCTAAATGGAGTAGTACTCACTAACAGCCTAAATAATAGCTTTGGCTATTTACACATCTTGCGAGTTTTGAATAGAAATTTTCATATTTAGGCAAAGAAGGAAAAAAGTCTGTGTGGTGCGCAGTACCATTTATTTTAATATTTTTTTAGAAATATCTTTTTACCTTCTTCACGAATTCGGTATTTGCTTTCTTATTAGCAGTAAAAGTATTCAAACATCACGTGTTATTTGACCATACAATTTAGTCCCATGCCATTGGCATCAAAGCACACATCGCAGTATAGATACATACATCTATCTATTGACTCTTTCACGGCCATACCATCTAGTTGAGGACAACATTTAACACCCTCGTTAGAAAGTTTCTTAAAAGTAAATGCAAATATTATTTTAGTACAGTAGTGCCTGAAATCTGGGTATAATTTCACAAACATTAACTTTGACTCTCACGTCTTTGTAGTGTTTTTTTAGAACCGCGTCTTACTATCTGTTCAGGTTATACGCTTAAAGTACGATGGAATAGTAGGTTATATTTAAAAGAAGTTCACCCACATTTGCACGGAGGGAGAGTGAAGAACCATTTTGGAAAAAACTCCCTCAGTATACCCGACCAAGATTCGAACCTCAATCTCCACGTCATCGGCAGTCTAGTCTACTGCGAGAGTGGTGCCTTAGACCATCCAACTTAAATGTATAATAACCATTAAATATAAATATTGTGATAGATTTTTGTATTTTATTTGAACCCTAAGCACTTGTTGTAAACATTGATTATGTTGTTGTTTTAAGGCCAGCATTTTTATGACACTAACAATTCCAAAAAAAAGTTTGAAATCTGAATTCCTTATACTTGCATCCAGGGTTAGCGAAAGGGGTCCATGTGTTCTAGACAAGACTCCATATTTACGCCCCATTTGTAATATAAAAAAACCGTATCCCCTGCATGACGACAAATAATAATAATAATTGGGTTCCAAAATAAATGATTATAAAAAAGTAAAAAATAAATTAAAGATAATTAAGTGGCAACTCCGCCCTCTCCCCTTTAATCAATGTGTGTCAAAATGTTAATCCATCCTCCCTTACTTTCTATTAATGTTTTCGGAAGCTTTCAATTAAATATCAAAGTTATTCACCAATAGAATGACCCCGTATGTCATAAAACCATAAAAGTGATTATGTTGTTAATCAACATTTTTGAAAAAAGTATATTCTTGGTATTAGAAAAACTATTTAGATGCTATTTATTTATTTATTTAATTATTTAGAAATAATTATTATCGTATTTAATTTGAATAAATATATTTTTACACCCTAAAAAAATACATTTGGTTGGAGGTGTCCCTAGGACCTTGGAGATATAGGCAACTGTCTAGGCTCACCTATTGTAAGGCCCTGCTTATATCCCTTGAAATTATAACATGGGCAAGTGCAGTAGATTTATATAACGGAAAACATCTTGTAATATATATACCCGCCTCAGTGACGTAGTTAGCTAACGCACTTGTCGTGTTGAGCTCGACTGCTGAGGACGGGGAGATCAAGGTTCGAATCTCGGTCGGGTGAATTGGGAGTGGTTTTTACTAAATGGTTGTCCACTCTCCCTCCATTCAAATGCGGGTTCACTTCCTCTAATTCAATCTCCCCAATTCCCAATCAATTAGCGTAATTAGTATTTAAAGCGTATAACCCGAACGGGTAGTAAGACGCGATGCTAAATAATAAATCTTGTAATATACTTTAAATTATTTTGTATGCATATCAATTATTTGATACGTTTATTCCCTAATCATGTTTTAGATATGAGTATATAACATGTCTCTCCTCAATTTGTCAACCTTAAAATTCGGCCAAAGAAATGGTCTTATGCGAGTAAATACAGTAAGTAGTCCTACCGGAACACGGGCAATGCAACTAAAATGGCCCCAAGTGCAGGTGGTAAGTCAATCTACTGTTTGTGTATGGCTTCATCCTGGTACCCTGATATTAGCCAACATATATTACTGCTCTTAAGATTGCGTGTGTAATTAAGTGCATTTCCCTCAGTTAAGTTAGATTAAAACCCGCTTCGGTGGCTGCATGGTTATAACGTGCTACTCTCGCGAGTAGATTAGACCGCCGATAACGGGGGTATCGAGGTTCGAATCTCGGTCAGGTGTACTGTGGTGTCTTTTTTAAACATGGTTTTCCACTCTAGCTTCACGCAAATTCGCGTACACTTCCTTGAAATATAACATTTTTAATACCTAAATCTATTAGCGTAATTAGTATATAAGCGTATAACCCGGACGGGTAGTAAGATGTGGTGCTAAAATAAATAGCTTATCGTGAGGCCTGATAATTAGATATTTTTTTTAATAAGATCCAAGTTTAGTTTGTTGGGGAAAAAACTAAAACAAGAAACCCATAAGATTTTGTAAGACCTTCCAACTATCATCAGGTTTTTCACCTCCTAGTGGTGTTTCCATACACTTGTGGCGAAGCTAAGAAAGAGAGAGAAGGGAACCAACAGGACGGAAGTGTTGGAGAATGCATTGGACCCCAAACAATCAAACTCAAAACATTTCCAAATGTTCCTTTTTCTTGTGGAGCGATGTCTCTCAAAACCGTGTTTTAAAAATGTATACTGACCTGCATCGGCTGTCACATGAACTAATGTGTCACACTTGTGTTATATTATAATTACAATGACAAGGTAACCGGCTACGTAGGGAAGGGGCCAGTGCCTGTGGCTACGAGTCTAGGTGTCCCAGGTTCGATTCCCGGCTAGTACCGTGGGTATTTTTCACGAAGGGGATCTACCCCAATCGTAAACAGGGTTTGGCTAGTTAGGTCAAGCTATGTTTAGTGTTTCCAGTTGTTCCAAACCCTCATACTCACTATCACCATCATCTCATCTCATCGGGACATGGAAAGAGCCTCCACGGAAAGAAAGTACGATTAGTACATTCGGGAGTTCCTTGGGCAACGGTACATTAGTACTGGCTAATCTTTCCACTACTGGACCACTAATTTGTAGCCCCTACGTGCAATATTATTATTATTACTATAACAAGGGGACTGGGGTTCGAATCTAATTCAGGTGCAATAAAGGTGGGTTAATCTAAATTATACCCCTTCAGGCTATTCACACACACACACACACACATATGAATGTCTGTGTGTTATGAGGAAGGTTGAATTTATAGGACATGCATCCACGTCAGCGACAAATCAGATTATATGTGCTTGACATCTAGACCAGCGGTTCCCAAACTTTTTGAATCGCGAAGCACTTTTTAAGAGAGAAATTTGTAACGTAGCACTATAATTGCCTTGATGTTAAAGGCATGCACATTCATTTTTTGCTATATTTACTTAACTACAGTTTTTAAAGTTGTTGGTCGATATTTTATCGTATAGTAATAGCACGAATTATTTTTAGATCTCTAAATAGCTTAAATATTGATCTAAATTTAATATTTCCTATTGAAAGCCATTGAAAATTGTAACTTTAAATATAGTTTTTCCAAAACAACAATTTTGTACATAAGTGTATTTGATACAAGGGCGACGATATTTTCAAATAGACTCTGCATAAATAGATACTAAACCGAACTACAGCAGTATTCACGATGTAAAAGAATGTTAAAACATTTGTGAATGTTAAACATTAAGTTTTATTTCATTACAAATTTTATTCTCACCCTTAATTTCATATAAATAAGGAACTTAACTACATACACATAAAACAACAACAAAAAACATAAATTAACCTAAAGTAACACATTTGATAACGAATTCAAAGCAGGCATTGTAAATCCACAATATGTTACCCACACATATAGTGTTAAAGCCATTTCATGTCTGCAAAATAAAAAAGAACGATAAAGTATTGACCGCGAACTTAAATTCCAATGAGAGGGCTGGGACTGCTGTGTTTTGATTTGCACAATGTGGCCATATCTGGTTGAATTTGGGACAGCTGCAACCGAATATATGGCTCTACATTGAGCCAGGATCTTTTGTTTTAGTAGACACATAGGCAGAGAATCCTGATCCACATAAGTAAGTTATTTCAAAGGGAAGAAGGATTATTTTCGCTCTATCTGACAAAACTTCATATTCGTCTCGTAGTTGATATCAAAATTCTGAGAGTGACTTTTTAGTTGCAAAATTCTCCTTTATCGCAGTATCTGATGTCGAATCATTCAAGCACTCATACTCCGATGCCAGTTTGGATTTTCCGACATTCAAATACATAACAATGCACTGCTACTTGATTTGTTTCGACTCTCGACTGTATACTGACTGAACTTCAAATGACTGAAGGAAGGTGCGAAGAAACACGAGTTTTTAATGTGCATTAGAAACTTCTCAGAAAATTTTGGATAAGGTGTCGAAACAAACAATCGTATCTGAAAGCACGGCGAAGTTCTCAGAAAGATGGGGTAGCTGGAACCCTCTGGTCTCTCTATCTGGTCTCACCGAGTGCAGTCTGTAAATAATTTCTACCCAATACTTACCTATACACAGTTCATGGACGTACAAAGTCACAGTTTTGATATCTTGTCACATTTTATTTATTTTTATTTCCAATCTATTCGTGGAGCACTTGAAGATGATTTGTGGAGCACACTTTGGGATCCGCTGATCCAGACCTTGTACCCACCGGCGCGGATTTTAAATTACTGTGGATTCCACGCGTTAACCGAAAAATAATCGCAGAACAGAAACATAATCACGTGACGAGCTCTTGGACAATCATATCATATATATCAGAATGAGCCCCTCTGCTTTAGTGCAACTAGTCTCAGCTTAGTCGGCTCTGTTCAAGAACTTCTGCATGGGTGACTGCAATCAAGTTTCAAGAACAGCCGACTCAAATCAATCCGCATGCTCTGCAAAGCTAGAGATAAACAGATAGCTTCGTCGACTGTCGTAAAGAGATATGAAAACTAGCTAGTTATATGGAAAGTGCGTGCATCGATGTTTTTAGTTGTATATCAACACATAGAAGATCTACTTATACATTCGAAAATAGAATGTGTTGACTGTTAGCGTTTCAGATAATCATTTTAGCATATGTTTCTGCTCGAATGTGAATTGGTTGAATACTTGGACTGATTTTGCTTTCGGTTTCAGTGAACGTAGGAATCAAGCCTTGATACATAGATATGTCCTTAAAGACGTGACATATCTTTTGAATAAAATAATCCTGTGAAAACAGTTGGCAAGGCTCTATCTAAATCCATCTTGTCAAAACAATTATTATTAAGTTATTTAAATTGAAAAATGAAACCTGAACACGGGAATCAAACCTGAGACCTTTGGCTCGGATGTGGCTATATTCATAATTAACCAAAATAATATCGTTGCTATTTAATCCATCATAATTATTATTAAGGTTTTAACTCAATCCGTCTTGTCAAGATACAAGCTGATTCCCTAAGATAATCCTGTAAAAGACATCTGTTAAGGTTCTAACTTAAGTCATCTCGTCAAGATCCAAACTGGTTTCCTAAGTTAATCCTAATAAATAAAGCTGGTAAGGTTCTAACTCAAGCCGATTTTCAAGATCCAAGCTGGTTTCCTAAGTTAATCCTCTGAAATAAAGCTGGTAAGGTTCTAACTCAAGCCTTTTTCAAGATCCAAACTGGTTTCCTAAGTTAATCCTATGAAATAAAGCTGGTAAGGTTCTAACTCAAGCCTTTTTCAAGATCCAAGCTGGTTTCCTAAGATGATCCTGTAAAAGATATTTGTTAAAGTTCTATCTCGAGCCATCTCGTCAAAATCCAAGCTGGTTTCCTAAATTAATCCTGTGAAAGACATTTGGTAAGGTTCTAACTCAAGCCATCTCATCAAGATCTAATCTGGTTTCCTAAATTAATTCCTGTGAAAGACAGCTGGTAAGGTTCTAACTCAAGCCATCTCATCAAGATCCAAGCTGTTTTCCTAAATTAATCCTGTGAAAGACATCTGGTAAGGTTCTAACTCAAGCCATCTCATCAAGATCCAAGCTGTTTTCCTAAATTAATCCTGTGAAAAACATCTGGTAAGGTTCTAACTCAAGCCATCTCATCAAGATCCAAGCTGGTTTCCAACAGCGAGCGCAGGTAGTACCAACAGCAGCTGACCAATGAGCAAGAAAGGACTGCACTGGATTTCTTGAGGTCATTGTCCCCCCCTTCTCAGCCTTGTCTTCTTCTGGCTCCGCTCTTCCCCTCCCCCCTTCCCCCCNTGACCAATGAGCAAGAAAGGACTGCACTGGATTTCTTGAGGTCATTGTCCCCCCCTTCTCAGCCTTGTCTTCTTCTGGCTCCGCTCTTCCCCTCCCCCCTTCCCCCCTCACCAATAAAACAAGATGCGGTACATGCAGCAAGGACGGGTTTTGTGCCCGGGTGTGACCTCCATCGTACTCTTGAACACTTTGGAGGAGAAAAGATCATTGCCCACTAAAACTACCGATTTAATTCTGTTGTTGACTCGGGATACGTCGACATTTTATTTTAATACTAGCTGTTGTACTCGTTCTTAACATGGGAAATCTATAAAATATCTTTGTTATTTGTAGTATGTAGAATCAACCACAGGGGATAGAAACCAAATCGTGAATTTATTGCACTGACTCACGTCCATCATCTCTAATAATATGGGCGTGTCAGACATTTTCCAGAGACCCAGTACCGCTATTTACCGCTACATCACGTGGTTGGACAGACAATAAAAAGGAAGAGTGTGCTAAAATGTTGTGTACGATAGGATGATGTGAAGTATGTTACAAGATAGCGCGACATATTGTGAGGTCAGGTAGAACCAGTCCCGATGAATCGTTTCAACATTGTTGCCAAATAGACAATATCCCTTATCTAAAGTTTCCTATTGTTTCTAGTATAATTACCGTACTAGTTTCCTGGGCAAGAATCTGAGGTGCCACCAGTTTGTATCTCTGTGAAAATACCGGTTTATTTCATGGATTTAAACACACTCGGTATTTGAATATCACTCAATGTCGGTGGTTAGACTATTTTAAATTATTTTTGGGAACAAAGTAGCTAGGTATCCTAATGACAAGTTATTTTATACTTAATTGTTTACTTACTCTTATCGCATTAAGAACTAAAAAGTTAATTGACGCACTTATAAAAAGTACGTTACCTATTTCTATATTGAACTAGTTGTGTCCAGTTCACCTCATTACACCCTTAAAACTGAAGTGCTCTTCCCGACTCAAGTCGTGGGGGATCCCTATGACACAGAGTTCCTCAGAGAACGGTCAACCAAACAGAATCCAGCCAGTCACAGGTTTGTTTCAAAAGTATATAAAACAATTGTGTGCAAAGACTATCTCCATTTTCTTCAGCTTTTACTAAAAAAAAAAAATTATAGCCTACAATACACAACATAGAAGAAGGGATCTTATGAAACAAGCTCTCTCTCAAAATACCTACAGTAGATCCATGGCTTATTTGGTGCTGACTGACGGCTTTGAAAAGCTACCAGACCAAATTATGTATCCCTACGCCGAACCAAATGATCTGAAAAAACATGTGTTTAGCAGCCGTCACTTCTGACAGCCAAAATTTAGGTACATACCTAAATGTTGACTGTCAGAAGTCAGCTTTGAGTTGTCAGTCAGCACCAAAGAAGCCATGAAGCTACTGTACTTTGGTTTTTAACATAGCCATAAAACAACCACAGTTTCCTTTTCTAGCAATTCTTAGTCTAGTTTGAAAGGAAAATGTCAAAATTATCTACAAGGGGGACGTAATCCCTATAAATATGAATATTTTTGTAGTAAATATATGCTACTTTTCAAACCAATGAGATTTTCAACCTAAATAAATACAGAACTCATTAATATAATTTTTTTTTGCACCACGTCTTACTACCCGTTCACGTTATACACATATTAATAATTACGGTAATGTGCTAGAGATATGGTAGGTTGGATTTAGAGTAGGTGTACCCGCACTTGTGTGTAAGGAGAGTGGAAAACCAATTAGTTAAATTCAACTTTGGAACACCTTACCGGGATTATAGCCCCGATCTCCCCATAATCAGAAATAATATAGTTTATCAAGTGTAGATAAAACCAATATTAGGCGTGGTAATTATGATAGCTATACATTTATTGAGACGTGAATTACAAACAAGAGTGACACGAAATGCAAATGTATATTTAGAGGGTGATGGCAAACATTTGGTCAAATCTTAACTGGTTATATTATTTTGTAGTGTCAGAAATATACAAGAAGGCAGTGTAAGTTTAAATCATAGATATTCGACTAATCTGAAATGAGATTAGACTCGTCAACAATACTATAAAGGGCTGTTTTAAGTATCGGGGAATAATATGAAATTCTGAATGCCGTCGTGAATAGACAGTGATTATTTCCGTCCCCTCTCCCCACTTATATCTCGTCTTAATACCCATCCGCGTTAAACTCAACGCATGCTATCAACGGTATGGTCATAAAGCTGAGGAAAGGTAGAGTTAAGAAGAAATTGGTCCACATTCACTTAGAAAGAAATAATAAGAAGCTAAGGACTAGTTTGTTGTAATAGTTATTATAGTTTTTAACTCTCGCCATTGGTAACACTGGATACTAGCACGTCTTGCCACTGACTTTGGTAAGTATTTTACGTACGGCAGGATGTCAAGCATGAAGTGAGAAGTGATCAGAATAGAAAGTGAAATTTAGTTCTGGTGCATCAACCTCTTTTCATCCAATATTTTTTTACACTTTTTCCGCACTTTCTTTTCCTGTCCTGAATAGCTGCGATTTTAATCAATATCAGATGCATTTTTACCATTTTTTTAACAAAATAGGAAAAAGTACTAATTTGACGACCATATAACTCTGTTTTTTTTAATAAGTAAGTTTAACACAAGGCGGGATAGGAGGGAATAAAATATAAGAATCACATCACCTCAACTTTTTTGGTTAAAACAAATAAAATATTTCTTCAGTGAATACGTTTAGTTTGATTTTCTAGACATAGTTTTATTTTTATTTTAGGGAGTTAAAGTGGACATTCTGAACCAAATGAATGTATCAGTAAAATACTTATAAACTAACTTAATTCTATAACATACACAACATCCATTAATTCAACTCCATTTAACCAATTATAAATATTTCGACTATGTCAGGTATCTAACATAGAACCCTCAGCTCAGTAGGCAGACACGCTCAGATTAAGCCACATAGTAGTCACAACAGATCAGTGAACAATTGCCAAAGGGCGTATCGGAATTTGGACATAGGTATTTATCTTAATTTAATGTTCAAATGCCACTATGCTCATGATGGATGTTCAACCAATGTTGATATAACCAAATGAAGAAAATTAAACTCTGTGTTTTAACTGGAGCTATATTTGATATATTTTGACCAAAAAAAAAGCTTTGCTATAAATACTAAAAAAATACTTACCTTTTATCGCGTCCCTCCCCTACATCCCACTTTAAAAGGACTCTATCTTTGGTGCTCCGCGCCCTAATGCACATCCAAGATACCTATATATATATTTCAAATTTCAAATA
>CABFVX010011060.1:0-11915 GCA_902151425.1 Timema shepardi | reverse complement strand
GTTGACAACTAGATTGTTAGGAGCTGGGCGAGGCGCTGATTTGGTTCACGTCTCAGTCAGTCTTCTTTATCCAAGCCACGGGAGTGGATGTGTTATTGCGTGCGTGTGTGTCCCATTCGACGGGGAGAGGTCTCGACCAGACTTGGCGAGACTTGGTGAGACTTGGTGAGTGTACAGCCTCCATATTACCAGGTTGTTGGTTTTAGATATTTGTTGTTTGGAACATCGTTACAAGGATGGGAGTAGCAAACATCTGATCCGACTACACTAATCGTTTGTATGATTACTTCTTAAAGAGGCAAAATTTCAATCACGTCTTTTTGACCTAGTGAATTTGTTTTAATCCAATTTAGGAGAGGCTTATTAATGATTTTAAAACTAAATAGAAATATTAAAAGATTGGAGATGATATAATGGTATTCAAATATTCAAAACAATTGTTAGTCTATAAGCTATAATAATACTTTTTTTTACAGAAGGAATATACTATACATAATGTCGCTAACTTGAAAAATAAATAATAGTATGTGTAACTAGTTAGATTATATTGTATATAATCAAAGCTTTTTGTCATAAGTCATAACCATTTATGTAAGAGCTCTAGTAGTATGTGTTGTGTCGAGTTATTCTAAACTCAAGATGGTGGTAGCCTTTTAGTCGAGTCCTTCTTAAAGTGAGAAAGATTTGGTCGTTTTACTCTTAGCGCTTGGTGCCTTTAATAGATAGCATAGTTCTAACTTCTAGGAGCAATACAATAAAGAAAACTTCAAAGATGACACATCACATCTTTTAGTTTGAATTGATTACATTTTGTACCTTCTCTGATGATAGGAATACTTGTTTAAGGGTGTGGTTCACTAATATTAGAGGTAACTTAGAGTAATATTTATTCTAGGTAATATAAGGTAGTTACATAGGAATATAATTTGTACCTTAAAATACATTTTACACTAGGAATTATGTTAAGATAATTACTAATAGAATAGGCTCTACCATTTGCCTTCAGTATTTTATAAGGTCCAAGGATTTTTTTTTTATTTTGTTCATGAAATAGTTTATTACAATTCTCCCCATTTAAGCGTTTTTTTGTCGAAAATTTTAGTTGTATCATATTAAAATGTAACTTATAAATTATATTGTTCCCACAAAAATATTTTCTTAAAAATGTCCAGTCTTATCTTTTAACTATATTTTATTTCACTTGAAATAACGAAACATAGATGGGCCAATTTTGTTCTAGAGTTAATATTTAATTGCAAACCAGAAAAAAAATAATGCCAAGTCAAGAGAGTGATAAAAATAACAAATGACCTTCATGATAATTATGTGACTTATTATTAACAGAGTGAAATAAATTAAGATCGTCTGTGATATTATGACTGACACACAGATAAAAGATGGTTGCAGTCTGGTTAATAGGAACTAACATATTGGAGACAACTGGACCTAACCTTAAAATTAACTTTATTAAGGTTAGATAAAACTAGGCTATTTAGAATTTTTTTTTACTATACCTCATCCACCCCGCATTTGGCTATTTTTTTCTGAAATCTTACAACGTGTGGTTATTTTATTCACTTTATTATGCACACTATAGTACTTAGAATTGATTGACACCAAGATTTAGAAATTTTTTACACTTTATTTACTATACTACTATTTCTAAATAAAACTCGACAGCACATCGCCCAAATTACTTTCGAAATGTAAATGTAATAATGACCTAAGGCTTCTTTGATTCTGCATACTGGATGGAAGATGTAATTTCATGATGCTTGGCGTTAGTCGTGATCCTGCGCAGTGTGCACTGAGAAGGTTATAATGTCATTGAATGATGTGTACCATCCATGTTTAATTATTAAGCTACATTGAATATTTTATTTTATCATTTATTATAAATTTAATTTACTAACACATGAAAGGTTAGATTAAGTGGTAAAGTGTCATAGTAATGAAAGGTTAGGTTAATCTGGGTTGGATAGGTGTCATAATTAATACTAAACTAGCTGTGTTATTTCATTGGTTCATCATTAATATTATGTTTTACTTTGTCTATAATTGAGTCACTATGGATACTTGTGATCACCTACATCGAGTAAAATAGCTTGAAGTTAAATTTACTATGAAGTAAAGTTAATTGTGTTCATTATATATGGTTTCTATGCCTTCGCACGGACGGTATAAATTATGTTTAAGGCTTAGTGTATTGTGTCCAAATAGTTTAGAACGGCCGAAAGATACCCGTCATTTGGTGAGTGGAACTTTTTCTTATTTAATTTAAAAGTTTTTTCTTTTTTGGTTCATATCGATTCTGTGTGTTATAATATTTAGAATAATGTTCAGCTGATATTAATCTTTCTGATATTTTAAGAAAGAAATGACCCAAAATGGGATAGATAAAATGTATTAGACCNNNCCCCCCCCCCCAAATAAATAAATAAATACATTAATAATCATATACCTACTAAAGGGTGGTGCTAAAGTTTGCTTCACCTTATGTAATTATTACTAAGAGACATAACATTTTATAACATATTTGATTAGTTTTAAGGTTTTAGAAATGATTACATAATAGGAGAGACATTTGATTAGTTCTAAATTGAATTTAAAAATTATTGTTGGCATCACTGCATACACATTATTTTGTCAGTTGCCAAGTCAGCGATTTGTGCAAGCTCTTGTGTTTTGTAATGACACATAAGTTTATCATAGAACAACAAATTTACATGGTTTCGATACTGTGGAAGCATGACAAAGATACTGCTGACGCTTATAATGACTAAAGTGCTAGGTACCAACCTTGCAACAATTGTGACTATTAAACATCAAATTCGAAACAACAGGAAGCGTTGCAGATTCACTAAGGTCTGGACAGCCACAAACAGCTTTTCATCAAGCATACACACATTGAGTGTTTTGGCCATCTGTAATTCTTTCTCGGTTGCGTCCTAGGCGATAAGAGAGTTTGATGTCGCCACTAGGGGAAGAAGTGGCAGCTGTGTCTTTTTTGAGAATTAGCCGGGACTCTTGGTCGAGCAGTGGACTGGGACGGTCAGATGTAGTAGAGTGATACAAAATAATATTGTGTACAGTCCATCAATAAATCAACTAAATACATCCTCTTAAGTCAACAAGGAGGGTCTTATTAATTGAACATATCTTGAAAGAGAATGCCAAAGGTCATAATGTTCAAACTATATTGTTCAAAGTTATTTCATACACTGTACCAAAATGATTACAACAAACAAATGGAGTTTTGTGAGTTATTTGTAATCCATAATAAAGAAGATCTAACGTTTGAAAATTGGCTTAATAGGTCACCTTATTTTTTTTCAAGGACGATGTTGTTTTAGTTGAGCTGGAAAACAACCCCACTTATTCATGCCATTCTTTAATGTGGCAACAAGATGGAGCTCCTGGCCACTTCAGATTCGAAGGTCACAGGTTTTTGGATCGGACATCGTGGGGACATGCATTGATTGACCACCATGCTCATGTGACTTTGTGTCTTGTGCTTTTTCTTTATGGGAAGCTATTAAGAATATGGTATTTTTCTCATCCCCAATAGATTTAAATGCACTAATAGTATCAATTAAAATTTAATTTGATATTATTAGGCTAGTGAAGAAAATATTTACTGTCAAGTATTTGTGAATTGGTTGTAAGTCATTGTATGAAATGTATTTAAAGGAATGGAGGATAGGTTGAACAATAATCACCATCAATAAACATCACCATTTAACACATACTGAGGTTGAAAAGAACTATCTCTTTTAACATTGATAGTGTTTAAAGTCTTTACTATTCTTTTAATATCTCCTTGTTGTGTGGGTCAGTCATTACACTTATTTTAATAAGGGTGGAGATAAGGGGCGACATTCCCTTCCCAACTATGGCCAACAAACACCCGAATACACCACTCTTTATATATCAGTAATACGTTGTTTTGTACAAAGAAGCCGATGATTGTCTCTGTTGATAGTTTTTGATAATTGTTTCAGTGTTCTTTGGCATGTGAACAAAAATGTCAGGTAACTTGGAGCAACAATTTTCAAACCTTCATTTAAATAATGGCGATTACCAAGGTGGATTAAGGAAACCTCGTCCTGCTGTTCCACCAAAACCTAAGAAACAACCCTTGGTATGTCATCAGTGTTGTAAAAATCTTAAAATGTAAGAGCTGATGGTTTTCTTGACCTTTGATGGTGCTTCTAAATATCGTATTCATGAAGCAAATTGTTTGAGTATTTGACATTATTCATTTTCAATGGAACTACCTAAAACATGGGATTATTGCTTATATTGAACAAATACATATATATTTATTTATAGCTGTTGCAATCTCACATGAATGTTGAAATATTTTGAAGAAAAATAGTTACAAGCTTAGGCTAAGTTTGGTTGTGCAAGGTTTTTATAATATTAACTAGTTTATAAGTTAACCTAATAAAAATTATAGGTAGGTCTGTCTAAATGATTATTTTTAGCAGCGTGTCTTACTACCTCTTTGTGTCATAAGCTACACAATTAAAATGTACCTCTCTAACACATTTAAATTTTTTTTGTAGCTAAACTCAGACCTTGGTATTTTTGATAATTAATTATTGGTAATTATACTAATCTGCAAAGCTTTGAAACTTTGGCTTGGCTTTGACACGTCCTCCCTGAAGGCAGCGAGGAGAATTGCTAGGCAACTGCCCAAACTTATTTCCCTAAAATCAAAACTATTTACTAATTTAACCCGCTTCAGTGGCCCAATAGTCTAAGGCTTCAGTCTCGTGTTAGACTGGCCTGCTGATGACACGGAGATCAGAGTTCAAATCTCAGTCGGATATTCCACACAAATGTGGTAGTCTACCTCTAAAAAACTTCTGTCCTCATTCCTACACCATTAGAGTAATTATCATAAACGTTTTGTATAGCGTGAATTGGTATTAAGACGCAGTGATAACATTTTTAAAATAATTTATACATTAATTATATCTATGAGGACGGGGAGATCGAGGTTCGAATCTCGGTCGGGTGAACTGTGGGTGGTTTTTCCTAAATGGTTTTCCACTCTCCCTCCACGCAAATGCGAGTTCACTTCCTCTAATTCAACTTTCCCAATCCATTAGAGCAATTACTACTTAAAAGCGTATAACCTGAATGGGTAGTAAGACACGGTGCTAAATATTATTATTATTAATTATACCTAAATTAATTATCATATCTGTATTTTGTGTATTATGTTTTATCTAAGACTTGTAATTTTGGTTTGTCACACATTAGCACATGAACATAAACTGGAACATGAACATGAACACATGGCGCACAGGGGACAGATAAACACCGGTGAGGATTCACGCATGCACACACAAAGCACAGAGGGTGGAGATGCACACACACTCTGGTTCACTTGGACACACACACATGAACACCTTGATATATCTTTTATATCATTCCCTGCATTTTTTAAAGCATAAAATTGAAATAATTGTACATGGCAATTTACTTAGTTTTTTTATAACCCTTATTTTTTCTTTTTATATATTTCTGGAGGTAGATGATATTAAATTGCATATTAGTGCTAATGTTGATTCTTGTGGGTAGGTCTAGCTGGAGGGTACACGTTTGTTGCCCATATAGAACACAAGTGGCGGCATGCGTATCCTTGTACTCACTATAATTTTCTCTGCCTCTTACTACCTGTCAAGGATACATTCAATATGATTGTATTAAGGATGAGAAAGGTAGCATTTAAAAGTAAAGAGCCGACATTTGTGGTGGGAGAGTAGAACAACATTTAGGAAAATACACCCTTTGTGTGTCTGGTCACAGGTTAACCCTGACCTATCTGTCAACAGACTATATGCGTGTGATTTTAAGTCCACATTTTCACATATCCACACAATCCACACAATATTTTCCTTGGAAGTGTAGGACAATTTGGCTTAAATGTAATTGGACTAAATAAACAACATCAAATAAATGTATTGCACAATACCATCTTATTCACAGCTTGTTTAGCAAGTCACACCCTTCATGCAGCTCTTCTAAAGACTTCCCAAATTACAGACTTTCAGCAGTTTGTTTAACAAACTTGGCACTGATCAAGTGTGGATTGATCAACATACTTAGAACAATATCTTGGTCCACAAATCATGTAGGCAGTGGATGCACCGCCACCTACACACCAAATAAAAGGTTCCTGTAAGAAATGGTAGAGGTGCAATGTATGACCATATTTGCTTTACATGGCCAGCAGCTAAGAATCCTACACAGCTTTTATCAAACACTATATGGACCACCAAATATAATTAGATCATCAGCCTTGGGAAACTTTTTCTTTTTTGCCGATATTTTAAGTGTTCGTATTAGGTCCTATAATTTATTACATTAAGAGCATTCATCATAGCAGGCCCAATTCAGCTCCCGCCTCACGCGGATTATGGTAGTTAAAGGGAAAAGAAAAGACCAAGATATGCCAGAAATGAGTGGAGTGCATTCATATTTGAATGATTACTCAAAATTTTCAGTGGGGACGATGGGGGACATTGAAACTACAACGTTTCTGGTTGATAACCAAAGTGTGTCCCTCTTGAGACAATAAAGATTTGTGCACAATGTTTAGCTGTGAAGCCATTCTAAAATTGTCACAAATGGCCTTCTCAATTAAATTTTTATCCATAATATCATTTAATGTCTCAACAATGTTCAGTTTTAGAAACTTCTCTTATCTCCATCAATGTTTAATCAGACATCCAAATGCATTAGTGTTTGTATAAATTTACAATATCAAGCCGATTATATCACAGAGTCAATGGGCATGTGATGCACGCTCTTAAGATCTAAACCTATCTCCACTCTAGTGACAGCTATCTCCACTCTAGTGACAGCTATCTCCACTCTAGTGACAGCTATCTCCACTCTAGTGACACCTATCTCCACTCTAGTGACACCTATCTCCACTCTAGTGACAGCTAATGGTTGGTTACACAGGCCTGTCAGTTTATTGTTTAGACTAAATATTATTTTTAATAATGTCCATATTTATTTGGTAAGGAGTAATAAATGTCATATCTTCATGGTTATTATTTTTTATCCCCTTCTCCTTATTTGATAAAAGATTTTGTCTTCTATGACAATGACATGTTCCGGTGATGTTACACCGTCTTCAGGTCTGAGGAAAACCAAAGTAATTGTAAACTATTGTATAGAAATATCTTAATAAAATTATAAATTTAAAAATCTAAGAGTTGAGATAGAAATTGTGTTAATAAGGGATTGATTTTCAAAATGGGTTTGCTCATTTAAAATATTATTATTCAGAATGGCTGTTTGTATACCTGAAAATCAACACATCCAAATAGCCATTCTGAACAAAAACAATATTTTAAATGAGTAAACCCATTTTGAAAATCAATCCCTCATTAACACAATTAGAAAACTACCTCAACACGTCAAACTAAAAAGTAATCCCCATTCCAACAATTCTTGGTATTCCCTCCATCTCAACATGTTTGAACCATAATCAAGAAATCGTATTCTGAGAATATAAAATGACACCTGTACAGGGGAATCGATTCCCGTGTCCAGGTGTCATTTTATATTCTCAGAATATATCTTGATGCGATTAAATCCTCACTAAAACAAATATAATAGCTTTGGCTATTTGATCATAACTAAGAAGATTAACACCGTACATTCATCTGCCTCATTTTATCTCAATTGCAAAATTTTGACACAAATAAAAATAATATATATATGTATATATATTCACTGATTATTTAAATTACACTCTGTCACAATAGCAAAACTATCATTGTTTGGTTTTATTTCTTCATATTGGAAACTTACTACATATTGTTGATAATCCCATAAAAAGATTCTTCCATGTATCACCTAAAAAATTCACAAACTCTCTGATATTATGGATGAAAATAAATCATCCTTGTTATAAATAAGGTATTCATACGCTTGTCAATTTAAGTAATAATAATAATAACAACATTTAGCACCACGTCTTACTACCCGTTCGGGTTATACGCTTTAAGTACTAATTATTCTAATGGATTAGGAATTGGGAAGGTTGAATTAGAGGAAGTGAACCCGTATTTGCATGGAGGGAGAGTGGAAAACCATTTAGGAAAAACCACCCCCAGTTCACCTGACCGAGATTCAAACCTCGATCTCCCCGTCCTCAGCAGTCGAGCTCAACACGACAAGCACATTAGACAACTACGCCACCGAGGCGGGTGTTAATTTAAGTGATTATTTATCTAATACTTCGTAATTCATATTTTAATTTCTATTAACTATTTCCATTTCTATTGTTTAACTTTTTAAATTTATAATTTTATTAAGATATTTCTATACAATAGTTTACAATTACTTTGGTTTTCCTCAGACCTGAAGACGGTGTAACATCACCGGAACATGTCATTGTCATAGAAGACAAAATCTTTTATCAAATAAGGAGAAGGGGATAAAAAAAATAACCAAGAACATATAATCTTCAATATCATTATCGACTAGTGCAGCATGCTTTACAATGGGTCTAAATTTTTTTTCAAAAGTCACAAAAAAAACTTCATGTTCGAATAATTTATCATTGGTGAAATGCGGGCTTACCCTTTCACAGTGATGAATTAACGGCCGGGGACTGGATGTTGTGCCAGTCCTAGTCTTAAGTTAAATTATAAGGCTTATGAAGCTACGTCAGGCCTAGCTAGCCAGGAGTGGAGAATATATGGCTTGAATAAAATAAACCTGACGCAGGCCACAGGCTAGAAACATTAGGCCTAATGTTTCCAGCCTGTGGCCTGCGTCAGGTTTTATATACATATATATATCTCTTACTCTTAGTATTATAATGGTTGATTTAGTTAAAAAAAGGGGTTTTCATTTAACAGGAAAATCCCTTTACTTTTTAATTTTAATAAACTTCATTTTTATACTTGTTTATTTAAGTGTGTTTGGTTGTACAAGGTGTATTCCAAAATCAACCTCCGATTGGCTTAACAAAGTCATAAATAGAGAAAAAGTATTATTACATTCAAAACTTAAAAACACAACTGTATTACTTTTACACATGGCTGCCACCCAAATTCAAGAACTTGACATACTGGGACACCAGGTTTTGCAATCCCTTGTGAAGAAAATGTCCCACTAGGATACCCAGCCTGTCATAAGCCCCTTGTAGGGTTCAAAGTGCTGATCTTCATCTTGCTGAAGAGATGGTAATCGCTTGTCACCATGTCTGAACTTTAAGAGGGGTGGTCGAAAATCTCCCAGTTTAACTGCTCAAAAGCATTTGTGTAAGCCACAGTGTGGGGGCCTCATGTTGTTGTGCAAGAGAACAAAGCCATCGCGTCTCTTGTTTTGTATTAACCTCCAAAACCTTGTCAACGTTTCATAATAAACTTCTAACGTTATTGTAAAGTCTGTTCAGCGTAGGAATTGTTTTCTGAAAGGCACTTTTCCCTACCAGAAATATAGTATATAGTAGGATATTGGTAGGAAAAAAGACCTTTCAGAGAGTAATTCCTAGCGTGAATGAAGTATAGTCTGACGCCTTGATTCCTGTCACCTAAATTCCCTTTTGGTCCCAGAGCACTGTAGCCATCATTTTTAAGTTCATGACATGGTTTGTGTTTACTCAGTCCCTACTTGTGCACAAGCGAACAAATGGGATTGTTGGTTGGCATTTAGTGAAATAACACGCAATGTGCTGTGTTGCTATGGCAACCAATTTATTTTCACCAGGCAATTAGAGTTTGATTTTGGAATCTCCATTGTGTATATATATGCCATGTATAGATATTAGGTGCTCATGATGTGTTAACTGTCGAGTTTCTTTCATCATGCTTTCACTACATCTTGGCTTTTCGATATGTGAGTATATATTATATACGTACTGTATAGTAGTGATTTAAGACTCAAGTCTTAAGTTGGCAGCATTGGCCACGTAGCTAGCACTAAAGATTATTTAAAGAATAGAACTGTCCACAAAGTTCAAACCAAAATCCTTGACGTAAATTCCCCTAATTTTTGACACTACTTGGTTTATTCCCTTTCCCTGGCATTTTATTTGGGTCGAGGAGTGGCAAAAACATAACTTTGCCTCTACTCTTACAAAAACATAACTTTGCCTCTACTCTTACAAAAACATAACTTTGCCTCTACTCTTACAAAAACTAAGTCTTTCTATAGACAGAACTTGTCTTCTTAATATTACAGATAAGGAACATTACTTTATAATAAACTTTTAAGCCCTTTGTTACACTTCTATCATATTAATCAATTTGTACTTATATATATTATCCTGTATTTGTAATAAATCAAAACAGAGTACAAGTATAACCTAGATGACACACATCGTTGATTTTCAATTAGATCTCCTTAATAATCTATTATCTTGATACTTAACATAGGAAAAAATTATATATAAACAAGTCTTGACAAGTTTCTACTATTAGACTATTTACACTTATTTTACTAATTTGGTGAAAGAAGTTACGTGTTATGTCATAACTTTCATTTTAGTTTGTTTAATGTTGATATTTTATGCTGTTAATGGTATTTGTTCACATGTGTAAGGTACATGTATAACAATCTAGTAATACTAATTAACCTTTCTATTAGTCATTTTTATACTGTCACTGATTAAAATATTTTAATTATTACAGAACATGTTCGGCTTGTTAACTTGTTTTCAAACAATTTACTAGTATACATGATTGATTCAACTAATAAGTTCATTATTAATGGCATACCAATTTACCTATTACTTTCGATAAGTCATACCTTTCATGTAGCCTGTAAATATTTAATGTCAAAGTTATTAAAATTTATTAATTATCTTTGTTAACGTTTTTAAGGTATCAATAATTCTGATATAGTCAAATTGCCAATTTATCCACTAGTCAATTTGATTATCAGCCAATCCTATAACCTGCTATTACTTAAAATATTTTAATCATAACAGATTATTATTCTTTCCGTGTTTATCTGTTAATTTAATAATTCCAGAACATTATTGTAACAATCTTACTGATAATTTGTAGAGGTGTTGTACCTGTTTTAATTGACTTCATAATTCATGATAAATTAGGTATTTCTTTAAATAAATCTTGCACGTTATATTTCTTATTTTTATCGTGATTTAATTGACCAAAGAAGTTATACAAATCAATTTAAGTAAATGTAACATCTAACTGCATTCCTTATATTATAATTTCATAATATTTGTTGATTAAGGAATTTGTAGTCTCACAGGAATTGATGGTAAAATAATGTATCTTTATACTATGTTATACAATTGTACATCTCCTTACCCAAAACAAATAAACATTAACTAGACTAATGAGTATTTTGGAAATAAAAACAGTTTCTATCACATAATTCATTTTATGGCCTAGTACACTTGGGAACAAAGGGCCTTAGATTTCATTTTAAATGAGAAACAATATTTTAAGTTAATCATTGAAAATGAGCATGGCAAACTCATTCACATTACCTGTGAAAAATAATCTCATACTCACATGTTTTTAGTAATGAATAGAGATTTTCAAACTAATCTAGTAACTAGATTTTTAACCCTTCAAAGCACTCTTCATAGCATCGGCTTCATAAGTGCCCAGTCAATTAATGAGCCTCACTTAGTCTCTTTAAAAGATAAAAAATAAATTTTTACCTTTGCATATTATATTTCCTTGTGTTTTTGTTGCAAATTTTAATTCATATCCAAACATATTTTGATGGTTTGAAACTCATATTTTAACTCTAATTATCTTTTGACAATATTGGTGTTTGCCACAAATAGTCACAGTTATTATTATTGTTATTATCACCGCGTCTTACTACCTGTTCGGGTTATACGCACTTACGTTAATGTGTAATGGTAGGGTGATTGTGAGATGAAATGGAGGACC
>CABFVX010011059.1:0-11923 GCA_902151425.1 Timema shepardi | reverse complement strand
CGGGTGAACTGGGGGGAAGTTTTTCCTAAATGGTTGTCCACTCTCCCTCCACGCAAATGCGGGTTCACTTCCTCTAATTCACCCTTCCTAATTCTTAATCCATTAGAGTAATCAGTACTTAAAAGCGTATAACCCGAACGGGTAGTAAGACGCGGTGCTAATAATAATAATAATATTACACTGGGTCGATCTGCACCGCACAGGCGCGGACGAACCGTCGGCAGAGCATTCGTCCACACTTAACGTAAATAAATGTCCGGTAGTTCCCCGAACTGTTGTCATAACGACCAGAAACAGGGCACGCTGGATCATTGGGGCGAGCAGTTTGTTAAGTTTGCTCGCTCGCTTTTTACTACAGTAGCCCCACGGCTTCTTTGGTGCTGACTGACAGTCAACATTTAGACATATTTTGACCGTCAGAAGTAACAGCTGCTAAACACATGTTTTTGCAGATCATTTGGTTCGGCGTAGGGTTACATAATTTGGTCTGGTAACTTTTCAAAGTCTGATTACCAAACCCTTCCTTCACCTCTGACAAGATATCTTGTGAATGTGGGGAATGCCGGGCCTCCACCGGGGTTCGGATTCCACGTTAAACTGTAGGTCCTCCATTTTCATCTCACAATCACCCTACCATTACACATTAGCGTAAGTGCGTATAAGCCGAACGGGTAGTAAGACGCGGTAATAATAATAATAACTTTTCAAAACTTTTAGCTGTCAGCTGTGAGTACAAAGAAGGCTATGACCAATCAGACTCGAGGTACTTGAACAATGTGCGTGCGCAGATTAAACATTTGGGAAGAAATTAATGTTTCACGTAGGTCCTACATTTTAATTAATGTGTTGTAACAATATTATTAATACAACAGAGAAGACATTTTTCAATAGAATTAAAACATAATGTGATTAGTAAAACTAAAATAACAAAAATGACAATAACTAAACGGATCATTAGAAAAATAGAGAATTGTGAGGTTCCTTAAAATGTTCAAACAAACTTTCCCGCCATAATATGATTTGTTTTAATCGACATTATTTGATAAAGAGCCGCCACTTGACTACGTTTTATGGCGGAAGTATATATCTGTTAAAACAGTATATTTTAATTACAATAACTTCAAGTCATCTTGTTTTTGTGTTGTTTTCCCCCATGGCTTCCACCAAACTACTTGCGGGAGTGCCGTGCTCATCACTTAGCTCCTTCCTTACGGCCTACTGTAGCCGTCCGTAACTTTGGCCGTATGTTTTTAGACATTATTGATGTGTTGAGTGTATATGACTCATCTACAATAACCTGAAATGCACTCCACCACAAAATCCACATTCAACTGAACCGGAGTTCGAGGCTCGCCGCTGGCCGTGTTGGGAGAGTCCCCCCCCCCTCCCCTTCTTCCGAGTGAACAAGAGACAAGTGAACTGCGAGTTGCGCGCGCTGCCAAGCTCGTTCTAATAACTTCTATGGACTGTGTTTGTGCTTGTGACCGATGCTCGTAGGCTTTCGCGTATGTTCTGGACTAACCCCCCTCTTACTCCGCGCACTGAGAACACATGATTACCGCAGGATATATAATGGTTGCAGCCCAGAGTAGGGACACACATTACACAATGGGCTTTCAAGGTAAATAGCCTTGCCATTATGTAGGCTCGTCGCTGTTTTCTAAATTAATTTTGGCTTTAAATCTTCTATCTTTCACAATTCAATTTATTTATCTACGGCTAATATGTATTGCGGCGATCAGATACGTCAGTCCTTGCCCTTAAGGCAATGTTTAATAAATAAAAACTTGGTCTCCATTAATATTTGTTGTATCTTTAATTTCCGCAAATAGTTTATATTTACCGCCTGGATTCCTACCAAGGTCGGTTAAATGTAGGGCCACGAGCTGGCGGAGGGATTAATTGTAGTATGGGCACTTTGTTTGGATGTTAATGTTAGGATAGTTTATTGTTGTTCTTTGCTGGTGTCTTTTTTATATGGTTGTTAAATGTGGGGCCGCGGGCCACCCAGTACTTATATCCACAGAGGGCGTCTTGTTTGTTATTAAATCATTTAGGTATTCTTACTTGACCTTGGACTATATATTATGTCAAGTATTACATTAATGTCGCTATCATCGTTTAGGTTAGGGACTTGAGCTCTTGACTCACCAAATGTTTGAACTTTGAGTGGGGGTTGGCTCTCTGCCCATGCTGTTGATAAACATTTATTATTATTTATTATTGTGTAACAGGGGACCAATTAGTTTGATCTTTATGCTATTCTCTGAGGACGCCATTTTGGGTACGTCTAAGAATAAGGAGCCATCTGTTGTTTGTTATTGTTGTAGTGCCCATCAGGCCTTGGCGGTGCTCCTTGTGCCTTGTAGCCCTTCTGGCTTGTGGTTTCTTTATTACTCTTAAGTGCCTCTCCCTCATTGAGCTGTACCTTGTTTTTCTGGAAATAAATGTGTAACTCTCTTGTGCTTACCTCTGTGTGTTATTTGTGTGGGATAATGTTGGGGGTATGTCACAGGTTCATCACTGTTGTTGCTGCATATTCACTGAGAGATCCAAAGATCCATCAAGCTGCTATTGCTGCATATTCACTGAAAGATCCGGAGGTTTATCAAGCTGCTGTTGCTGCATATTCACTGAAAGATTCAAAGATCCATCAAGCTGCTATTGCTGCATATTCACTGAGAGATCCAAAGATCCATCAAGCTGCTATTGCTGCATATTCACTGAAAGATCCAAAGATCCATCAAGCTGCTATTGCTGCATATTCACTGAAAGATCCAAAGATCCATCAAGCTGCTATTGCTGCATATTCACTGAAAGATCCAAAGATCCATCAAGCTGCTATTGCTGCATATTCACTGAAACATCAAGAGGTTCATCGAGCTGCAGTAGCGAGAAATGATCCTTCTCATAAAACGAGACAGCAACGCAAGAATGTTCCATGGTCTAATAAAATAAATTCCTCTCTCAGTTACAACCCTGACATCAGTTACGGATCAGATAAGACCGTTGAGTTAGGTGCAATGGATACCATGTGTCAGTGGTGTACAGCGAAGTGGAAGGACGAGACCACTGGCATGTGCTGCACCATCGGAAAGGTGCAGCTCCCTCTCTTCAGAAACTACCTGAGCCCATCCACAGTCTGTTAACTGGGCAACACCCTTACTCCAAGCACTTTCTGAATATCATAGAAAATATAATGGTTGCTTCCAAATTACTTCTTTCCGGGAAAAGGGAGTGTCAAAAGGCAACTTCATGCCTAAGTTTAAGATCCAAGGTCAGGTGTATCACAAGATGGGCAGCTTACTTTCATCATCAAAGCAGGATCAGAAATTTCTGCAAATTTACTTTGTGGGGGGAGACGAGAAGGAAACAACTCTCAAGTGTGTAAACTTCACGGATGTGAAACTTGGTTTAGTTGTCCAGCTGCAGAAGATGTTGAATAAAATGGAGTTTCACGTCGCTATCCACAGTGAAAAGAAGCCCAAGGACAGTCACAGAGGTCGATTCAACGCACCTGCCACAAGTGAGGTAGCTGTCATGATTGTTGGTCAGATATCGAGAGAAGAGACATCGTGTTACACAGTTGCAACAACACGCTAACTGGAATCCACGAGACCCACAGAGCTTAAGCACACCCTGCAGTACCCTCTCATGTTGTATGGTGATGATGGTTATTCAATCGCGTTTCCTCAAGTTAACCCCACAACCAAACTTCCCCTTAAGAAGATAGTTTCTGTAGCAGAACAAGAAGAAGACAGAATCACCTGCATCTTTTCCAAAGTTAGCTTAATCAGTTCCTGGTAGACATGTATACTAAAATTGAAACATAGAGGTAAACGTCATCAGAAAAAATCTTAAAAAGTTGAGGGCCGAGAACTACATTTACCTGCAGGATGCTGTGAAGAAGAGTGACGCCAATGTGACTGAGTTGCGTCAAGTGTTTATCCTGCCTTCTTCCTTTACCGGTGGACCACGCTACTTGCATGACCGAACGCAGGATGCCATGAGGTACATGTGCCACTACGGTTGGCCTGATTTAGTCATAACATTTACCTGCAAACCGAAATGGAAGGAGATAGCAGAGGCCTCGGTACCAGATCAAAAGTCTCAGGATTGCCACGGCATATTAAGTCGGGTTTTCCGTCTCAAGATGCAGATGATCATGAATTTATTAACAAATTGAAGCATTTTCGGGAGTATGAGGTGCTTGATGTACTCGGTGGAATGGCAGAAGAGAGGTCTCCCACACATTCACATCCTGATGTGACTGGAGTGATGTACTCGGTGGAATGGCAGAAGAGAGGTCTCCCACACATTCACATCCTGATGTGACTGGAGACCAGGATCTCACCACAACTTATCGATCAAGTCATAAGCACTGAGATACCAGACCCTGAGGTAGATTCTGCCCTGTACGAAATAGTGAAGAGCAACATAATCCATGGACCATGCAGCAGTTTCAACAAAAGTTATCCATGCATGCCAGGTGGCTGCTGCACCAAGCGGTACCCTCAGCCCTTCATCAGCGAGACCCAGACAAGGGACGATGGATATCCACAGCAAAGGCGAAGATCCCCGAATGATGGAGGTTTCATTTTTGAGTCAATGGAATGGAGCTGGACAACCACTGGGTGATACCGTTCATTCCCATGTCATCTCGTACCTTCAAGGCTCACATCAATGTTGAGTACTGCAACTAAGTCAAGTCGATCAAATATATATGCAAGTATGTCAGCAAGGGCAGTGACCAGGCAGCATTTGCACTAGAGAGATGAAATATGAAGTAACGCTTTACCAAACTCGACGTTACATCAGCAGTTCGGAAACTGTCTGGAGGATCCCCATATTGCTTATTCATGAGAGATATCCCTCCATGGTCCACCTTGCAGTGCATCTTGAGAGTGGCCAAACAGTATACTTCAGAGAAAACAATGTGATGGACAAAGTCAATGACCCTTCCAAAACGACACACATGAGCTACTTCGAACTGTGCAAAATAGACGACTTTGCCAAAGAGTAACTGTATCACGAATACCTTCTTACTATATGTAGAAAGACAACAGGTTCATCAGAAGGAGGCAAGGGAAGGACGTTCAAGGTCGCCCTGGAGTGAAGAAGAATCATGTTATAGGTAGAGTATATACGGTTCCCCCTAATAACTTGGAGTGTCATCATCTGCGCTCCATTCTCCATGAGGTTCAAGGACCAACATCATTCTCAGACCTCAAGACAATAAATGGTAATATTTATCCCACATTCCAGTCCACTTGCATAGCGTTGGGTTTGTTGGAAGATGATGGTCACAGGGACAAAACTTTGATAAAGCTGCCTAATCTGACTCTGCTCTCAAACTGAGAACCTTTTGCAATCATATTGGTTTTCTGCCAGATTTCAAACCTGATACTGCTGTGGGAGAAGTACTAGAACAGTTTCGCTGAAGACATGAAACGACAGATGGAGACAGATTGTCCAGAGAATGATGTCCAGCGGGGTTTGTACATGATATACAACAAATGTCTGATGTTGGAAGATGAGGCGATTTCAATGGCAGGACATACTCTCAAGCACTACGACTTGCCTAAACAATGCGTGGTGCAGATGCTGTCATGGGCAACTGAGACTACCTCAGGGAATTGAGCTACGATGTTGATTCTCCGTCGAAAACAGTGGATGAAAACGAGCCAAAGCGATCAGATGACGATTTACAAGAATGTAATTAAAAGCTTAGACGGTGGCGACAGTAGTGTTATGTTCTTGGATGCCTTTGGAAGTACAGGAAAAACATTCTTGTTTAACCTGTTACTAGCCTAAGTTTGAAGTAACAAAGGAATTGCTATGGCTGTTACTTCATCGGGCATCGCTGCAACGCTTTTGCAAGGGGGTAAAACTGCCCATTCTGCCTTCAAAATCTCCTTAAATCTGAATCATACAGAAACCCCCCTATGTGACATATCAAAATACAACAATATAGCCCAGGTACTTCGATATTGCAAACTTATCGTTTGGGATGAATGTACTATGTCATATAGGGGGGGACAAAGGATCTAAACCATACGCTGAAGCATATTTGCAGCTGTGACAAACTGATGTGTGGTGTAACTGGCTTGCTGGCGGGGGAATTTAGGCATACCCTGTCAGTAGTACCCCGGAGGATCTAACCCAATTAAGTCAAGGCCTGCCTTAAATCATCATACCTAAGGTCGAAAATTCAAAAGCTGTAATTAAAAATAAAAATATGAGAGTTCATTTAAAAGTGATTGCACGGCTGAGGTATTTGCATACAATCTGCAAGAATTGGGAGACGGAAAGGTGAAGGAGATAAACCGACACCATACAAACTACTAGACAAGCTATAAAAAATATTTGGAAGGCTAGGTGGGTCAAGTGTCCGACACGACTTGGACCAACTGCTAGACAAGCTCAAGTATAAGAGTACAAAGTGATAGACAACCAAGCGGTCGAAATGAGAGAACAAATCTGTAAAGAGACCAACTGCTAGACACCCAGAAACGACATGGACCAAGTGATCGACACGAGCTGGACCATGTGATAGACAAGCTCCCATATAATAAGACAAAGTGATAGACAACCAAGCGGTCGACACGAAAGGACCAACTGCTCGACAAACTTTGATATCATCCAGTTAAGAGTAGGCTAAGTGACAGAAAGTAATTTCAAAATTAACAAAGTGATAAACATGGGCTTAGAAAGTTGGGTATAAGGATGGTCTGGATCCTCCTAGAAATTGCTGCCCTCCTGACACCCTAGATTTAACTACCCCAAAAAGGGTGAGGTCCACTTATATGTGTATAAACCTAAACCATCGTGTTTTTAATTTTAATAATCTACTTACACATTGCACTCTTTAAAATATATTTTCTAACACTAGTTTAGTTATCATTTCTAATAATAATAGGTTTTGATACATACAATATGGTATCTGAAATTATGGTATCTGAAAATAAAGAATGTTTCTCTGAATGAAACGAGTTATCGGATCTGAGGAAAGGAGACAAACGTTTTGTTATAAATGTTAAAATCATGCTTTAAGAACTAACAAGATAAAATAAAATCTTATATAAAAGAGCAACTGCCATAAACTATGTTGGTAGCTTCTGATGAGGGTTCGATTCCGGTTATGTACAGTGAGGGTGATTTTTCTTAAAAGGTTTTCCACTCTGCCACCACGCAAATTCAGGTGCACTATGTATAAATTTAATCTTCCTCATTCTCAACCCATTAACGTAATTAGTAAATAAGCGTATAACCCGAACAGGTGGTAAGACACGGTGGTACAAAAAAAAATCTAATTGCACTAATGGATTAAAGAAGAAATGTTTTAATATTAAGATGTGTACTCTCATTTGCATGTAGGGAGAATGTAAACCATTAATTAAATATCACCCTCCGTACACCCGGCCGGATTTGAAGCCGGATATCCCCATCATTGACAGTCCAGTCTATTTTGAGAATGACGCCTTAGACCATCAACCATCGAAGCTAAGAACATTTTGTTAATGTTGCGTTAGCAGTAGGTTTATTAATGGATTAGAATAAGGAGCTAAGTTAAGATGGAATAATCCCACATTAGTGTAAAAGTTAGATGTAAAAACCACAAGGGTGGTAATTATCAGTCCAATCCACTCAGTCGGAATGATTACTCTTATTCAAACTACTCTAAAACCTTATTAGACCGCGTGACAAACGGTATGAGTTTATGGTTGTTACAAACTGTCAACTGCAATTAATATCGGCAAATAAAATAATCAACAAAGTTATTTTAAATTTACTATTTAAATATGAGCATTGCTAAAGGTTTTTAAAATAGCAGAAGTTATTTCGATGCGGATATTGGCCTACATTTGTGGTGTATTTTACTAGATACTGTGTATGTACTATGTTGAATCGAGTACAGTTCACCAAATAATAATGTTCCTGTCATTTTGCATGATTGTAATTCTAAAGTGTGTTAACTTGTTTTTAAATCAAGTCAAGAAAGCTAGTATAAATATTTTACTAGTATGTAACTCACGCGTTTGAAAAGGTAGGTGCATTTTTGAACATTTTTTCACCCCCACCCCCCACTCATTCCTCTTGTTCTGTTTCTATATAACCCGCTTCCGGGGTAGCATGTTCTAAGTCATCCCACTCGCAATAGACTAGACTGCCGATGACAGAAAGATCGGGGTTAGAATCCCGTTCGGGTGTACTGAGGGTAGTTTTTCATAAATGGTCTTCACTCTCCCTCCATGCAAATAAAGGTAGCCTACACCTAGTAAACAGTGTTATTTAGGAGGTCAAACAATACCTACACTTAGCATAGTGTTATTTAGGAGGTCAAACAATACCTACACCTAGCATAATGTTATTTAGGAGGTGAAATAATACTTACACCTAGCATAAAGTGTTATTTAGGAGGTCAGACAATACTTACACCTAGCAAACAGTGTTATTTAGGAGTTTAAATATTACTTACACCTAGCATAAAGTGTTATTTAGGAGGTCAGACAATACTTACACCTAGCATACAGTGTTATTTAGGCAAACAATACCTACATATAGTTTTAAGCAAAATCTTTAGATCCGTTCGAAAACTTAGGAATTAAAAATAATCACTCATTGATAGACTATCCTTAATTTGAGAGCTAGAGTCAAAATATAAAAAAATCTTGAAAATATCCCTGGTCCGCAAGATTGTTTCCTGAAAGACCGGCGTGACCAGGAATCCAGCACAAGGCGAGCCAGGTGCTTAATGAATCATTTTTAAAATGTATTCATGTATACTCTGCATGAGGGGATTCCAGGAGTAGAGAGTGGACAATGCCAACAGATCACTCATGGAATCCGTGCAGATAAGAACAGAACGGTGACACGACAAACAAAACATAACGATTTAAAAATGGCACAAGTTCGGCCGTAACAACACTGGATTCACCAGGTAAAGTAAATTTAAAATTGTATCCTTCTACAACAAAGGCGGCTCCCACGTAGACCCCGCATTTTGAGCCATCCGTGTAAGTGCATTTAAAACCCCGAAAGCGGGTTACGAGGAGCTCATTAAAGGTTCTCTCGTATACAAAGTATGGGGTGGTCGCTTTAGGGAACTTGGAAAATCAAAATGGCATTGAGGTAGGCGTATCCTCCAGAGAGAAACTCGACATGGGGATGTGGGGATAGCCTTTGGTAGGACTATCCCACACGTATCGAAAACGGATAGCATCTTGATCCTGATTGGTTTCATACAAGAAACAGTAAGGGGGATGAAACACAGGACGGTTGGCAACATGCTCTGGAATGCAATGTAGTTTCGACACATAAGATTGCAGAAGATGGGACCGCCGGTAAAAAAGAGGGGGCTCACCGGCGTCGGCACAGATGCTGACGACTGGACTGGTAAGAAAAGCACCCGTTCCCCAGTCGAATGCCAGCATGGTGGACACTATCTAGCATCTTTAACGCCGAGGGTCTAGCTGAGCCATAAACAAAGCTGCCGTTATCAAGTTTTGATCTCACCAAAGCTATATAGAGGCGCATCAAGGTTTCCCTATCAGCACCCTAAGACCGACCGCTAACTACTTTAAGTAAATTTAGTGCTTTAACACACCTCGCTTTCCGGTCTTTGATGTGGGGAATCCAAGTTAATTTAAAATCAAATAAAAGTCCCAGAAACCGTACGCTCTCCAAGACTGGTAAAACAACGTGGTTGATTAAAATAATGGGGGCTGGCTGTATTCTGCGTAATCTATGAAAGTGGATGACCGTCATCTTGGCCGCTGAGAAGGTAAGGCCACTAAGCGATGCCCACATCCATAGATTGTTGACAGCTAATTGTATCTGCCGTTCAGCCCTGTGGAGACTCGATGAATTGTAATAAATTGCGTAGTCATTCACGTAAAGGCATGAACGAACAGGTGAGCGCACGTTGTCTACAAAGCTTTTGATCGCAATAGCGAACAACGTACAGCTTAAAATAATACCCTGAGGCACCCCAATTTCTTGAATAAAATAATCGGATAAGGTGTTGTTTAGCCTTACCCGGAAGTATCTATCTGACATAGAATTAGATATAATAGTGGGAGGTTCCCCCGGAACCCGCAATTAAAAAGGGGTTTTAAAATGCCGTAACGCCAGGTGGTGGCGTAAACTTCTCCAAATCAAAGAAGACAGCCAAGGAGGTGTTGTTTATGGAGGAAGGCATAACGAACTGCTGTCTCAAGGCGAAAAAGATGATCCACCGTGGATCGGTTACGACGAAAGCCACATTGCATATCAGATAGTAGATTGCGGGATTCTAAATACCATATAAGTCGTTTATTGATCATTTTCTGTAATATTTTTCATACACAACTAGTTAAGGTTATAGGTCTATAGTTAGTTGGCTTTAGTTTATCCTTGCCACTTTTATATAAAGCGATAACGGTTGCTTGCCTCCACAGTGTTGGGAACTGACGAGATTCCCAAACACTATTGTAGAGGTTTAAGAGGAACGCCCGTCCTGCAGAGGGCAGTTAGCGCAACATTTCGTAATGGATATCATCCGGGCCAGAAGCTGTGTAGCCCGCCTGGGACAGGGCATAGGTAAGTTCTTCTTTAGTAAAGAGGGAGTTATAATCCTCCCCCCGACTTTGACCAAAATCAATAGTAAGGCGCTCGATGTTAAGTTTATGCACCGCGAACCCGTTAGAGTAGCTCGCAGTGCTAGAAATAGCGGCGAACATCGAGCCCAATACATTGACAACCTCCACAGGGGAGGAGACAAGCGAGCCGTTAGACATTAGGGCAGGTATATTATTAATGGAATTTTGGCTACTACTTAATTTACGAATATTGTCCCAAACCTTAGTTGTGGGAGTGGTAATTGTAGGAGCAGAAATAATTTGTCTCGAAGACTCTCTTCTGCTTTCTCGAATAACACGGCGATCTCGAGCGCGTAATCCGGAGTGACTCCAGATTCTGCGAAGTGGGACGTCGATGAAAGAGGCGTAGGGCCCTTCGATGGTCAGAAATAGCCAACCGACACTCCTTGTTCCACCAGGGAACAGAACGGTGGCGCAGTTTTGGCGAGGATTTAGGGATGGAAGCACTCACCGCCACGATGACCGTCGAATTAAAATTCCCAGCCTTATCATTGACGTCATGATGTTGGGATTCACCAAATACGGCGAACTCGCGGAATCTATCTCAGTCAGCACGTTTTAGCACCCATTGGGGTATGCGCGCTGTACTGGGAGGATCTTTAAGTGGTGAGAGCATAATGGGAAAATGATCACTGCTACAAAGGTCCGACTGGACCTCCCAAAGGAAGTGAGCAGTGATCCCGGGACTACATAAGGTAAGGTCGATGGCAGAGGACACACCATTAAAGGTAGATAAGTGTGTCCGAGTCCCTTTGTTCATTAACACCAGGTTCCCCGAGACAAGAATATCCTATACCATTCTCCCACGGGTGTCTGTAAAATTAGACCCCCACACCAGGTTATGCGCGTTAAAATCCCTCAAGAGGATGTAGGGGGCGGTGTAACGTTGCTTGAGATCAACGTTACAAGCAAGAAGAAAATATGAGTAAAATAACACCAATTCTACAACCACGAAGAGTGGACATAACAAGACTCACCAAAAGTGCCCCGTTTCTCGGTCTCTGTGTGTGAAGTCTTGTCAACAACATCTCGGCCCGCGCGCATTGTTCTCGTCCCGAGTGAAAAGACGTAACTGAAAGACATTACAGGTGTGGCGTTTGGAGCATGTTATTTTTCGCGTTGCTCCATGGGAAGTGATTAGGTGGTGATCACGTGATGTTCCAGACGTCTCTCCAATGGCCTATTTGTTCTTTACCACCAATCCCTCTGTTTCATGTGAATGTTCTCCTATGTTCTTTTTGCTTTCCCCTATGTTCCCCTCCCCTCAGAGAAAAACTGCTTAT